>JABUQX010009819.1:5000-10000 GCA_015478945.1 Trachelipus rathkii | reverse complement strand
ATTTTTGTTTTAGATTGTGTTAGGTTAGGTTAGGTTAGGTTTAAGTTAGCGTTAGGTAAGTTTAAGTAAGTTAGGTTATGTTTGTAGGTTAGGTTTAGTATATGCCAGTTAACCTAACCTTACCTAACCACTTAACTTAACTTACTTAACTTAACTTAACTTAAAATAAACTTAACTTATGTAATTTAAAAATTTTAAAGAAAAAATACATTTAGCTGAAATTAATTGAGTGCATAACTATATATATATATAATATATATAATATTATATATATAATATATATATATATATATATATATAATATATATAATATTATATATATATATATATATATATATATATAATATTATATATATATATATATGTATATATATATATATAGATAGATAGAAATTCTATATATATATATATATATATATATATATATATATATATATATATATATATATATATATATATATATATATATTATATATATATAAGAATTTTTTTAAAAAAATATATTTATATTTATGTGTAATGTGTATTATTTTACTTTTGTGTTTTATTTTTTATTTTAATATCGATTGCATGCATTCAAACACACTGTATATAATTCAAACGAAATGCCAATCTCCTAGAAGGCAATATTATAAAATCGATTATCTTTTCTAAAATATCGATGTTGATACATGACCCTAAGCTGACTAGTACCATATTATATATAATATATATATATATATATATATATATATATATATATATATATATATATATATATATATATATATATATATGGCCAGCATCCCGAAGAGTTCAGGCATGTAACTAGAAAACTATAACATCTACAGGAAAATAAATAACATTTTTGATTTCAGGAAGTAATTTCATCGAGGAAACTTAAAAAAAAAAAATTATTTTATTCTAATATTTATTAATAACTTCTTAAATATTAGTAATATCTTGGACCTGAAATAGTGCACGCTCTGATTGACCTTGAAACCTGCATTTGTCTCGAGAGCAAAAGTTGCCAAATACCGTTTTTTTTACGCTTTGGAGAAAATATTATTTTTTCTTTTTATATCCTTTTTAGGGGGTTCGAGCCGACGGAGGGACAGAGCCCGGTAGGCCGAGAAACCCCGACTCTATCCATCGTTCTTGTTTACCCGTGGGTATTCGTCCGTTTTAAAAAAAAAATTCAACATTTGGCACCTTTGCGTCCTCAGTCGGAGTAAGCGGCATCTTTGAATTGTCAAAAAACTGTAATATTTTCAACATTTTTAACAATTTTAATTTTTTAAAAAGCGTTATTTTTTTTATTTTATTTTTTAATTTCCGCGGTAAAAATGTCTCCTGATTAATAAAATTATATTTATTTTCGTGTAGCTGTTATAGTTTTCTAGTTACATGCCTGAACTTTTCGGGATGCTGACCTAATATATATATATTATATATATATATATAATATATATATATTATATATATATATATATATATATATATATATATATATATATATATATATATATATATATATATATATATATATATATAATATATATAAAAATAATAAAATAATAATAATAAATAATAATAATAATAATAATAATAATAATAATAATAATAATAATAATAATAATAATAATAATAATAATAATAAAATAATAATAATAAAAATAATAAAATTTTTAATATTAATATATAATAATAATAATATTAAAATAATAATAATAAAATAATAATAATAATAATAATAATAATAATAATAATAATAATAATAATAATAATAATAATAATAATAATAATAATAATAATAATAATAATAATAATAATAATACCAACCTCCACTGTCACTGAAGATATTAGAATTTTATAAGCCTATCACCCACTCAATTCATACATATATAATGACAGATATCGGAAATAAAAATTTGTAACTTAATATACACTGATTTCATTATTAATAATTAATAAGTATTCAATTAGCTATTTATATAGCATAATTCACTCTCATATAAAATAATAACTGGATTCAATTCACTTTTTATAAAGTACATTAACAAGAAATACGCAAACCTTTAGTATAGAGGTATTTCTCGTGCAATAGCTAATGGCGGCAATGGGAAAACTTTTGAGGCAATATAATAAATAATTAAATTTTAGTAATTTACCTAATATGGCAAAATAAAAACGATCTAAAATTAAAATAATTGCATTTATTATTTTTTAAATAAATATATTCCATTAATAAGAAAGTTTTTAATAATCATTTAAAAAAATTGATTATTGTCTACTTGGCAACATTCAGGTTTAACACGTGACCAGTTACAATATGACGTTATTAATTATTATGCACATCAATCAATCAATCTGTCAAGTAATTAATTCAACAATTAACTAATTAAAACAATAACAGAAATATAATAAGAATATAAGCGATATATATATATATATATATATATATATATATATATATATATATATATATATATATATATATATATATATATATATATATATATATATATATATATATAAAAATAAAATATATATATATATAGCAGAAATATAAATATATATAATATATATAAATATATATATATATATATATATATATAATGGATATATAATATGGATATAACGATGTGCGTTATTCAACATCTATCTAAAATTTATATCCATATGTCGACGGAATAGGAATATCCCTTAGATAAACAAATTGAACAAAATTGTATATCCACTGGATAAACATTGTAAGATATCACCAGGAGAACGGTATGCAGATGTCTTATGGATACCGATTTTGGATATAACAATATGCGTTATCCATAAGTTAGAGGAAAGGCACTAAAATCTATATCCAAATGACGACTAAATATGGGTATCCATAAGGCAAATATATTTAACAAAATCGTACATATGGCGGACGAACATCGTTCGTTATCTACTGGATATCCAATGCACACTACAATCGTCAACCAACGGATGAAAATAATAGTTATTGAATGGACACATAAACGAGTTATCCAAAAAGTTACGGAAGGATATCCAATTCCAAAATCGTAAATACAGAGGCCAAACATTGTAAGATATCCCTAGGATAACGGTATGCAGATGTCATATGGATACCGATTTTGGATATAACGATGTGCATTATCCATAAGTTAGAGGAAAGGCACTAAAATCTATATCCAAATGACGACCAAATATGGGTACATAGGACAAATATATTTAACAAAATCGTACATATGGCGGACGAACATCGTTCGTTATCCACTGGATATCCAATGCACACTACAATCGTCAACCAACGGATGAAAATAGTAGTTATCGAATGGACACATAAACGAGTTATCCAAAAAATTACGGAAGGATATCCAATTCCAAAATCGTAAATCCAGGAGCCAAACATTGTAAGATATCCCAAGGATAACGGTATGCAGATGTCATATGGATACCGATTTTGGATATAACGATTTGCATTATCCATAAGTTAGAGGAAAGGCACTAAAATCTATATCCAAATGACGACCAAATATGGGTATCCATAGGGCAAATATATTTAACAAAATCATACATCTGGCGGACGAACATCGTTCGTTATCCACTGGATATCCAATGCACACTACAATCGTCAACCAACGGATGAAAATAGTAGTTATCGAATGGACACATAAACGAGTTATCCAAAAAATTACGGAAGGGTATCCAATTCCAAAATCGTAAATCCAGGAGCCAAACATTGTAAGATATCCCTAGGATAACGGTATGCAGATGTCATATGGATACCGATTTTGGATATAACGATGTGCGTTATCCATAAGTTAGAGGAAAGGCACTAAAATCTATATCCAAATGACGACCAAATATGGGTATCCATAGGGCAAATATATTTAACAAAATCATACATCTGGCGGACGAACATCGTTCGTTATCCACTGGATATCCAATGCACACTACAATCGTTAACCAACGGATGAAAATAGTAGTTATCGAATGGACACATAAACGAGTTATCCAAAAAATTACGAAAGGATATCCAATTCCCAACTGGAATAATCCATCCAAAATTTGGTATCCAAAGGGCATCGAATCGCTATCCAATTTAGGTTATGGATACGTCGATAAAAATAGGATGGAAAATGGATATCCAATGGATACTTTATTATAATATGGGTATATATACATATATATATATATATATATATATATATATATATATATATGCATAACTAATATATATATATCTATATAATATATATATATGTATATAATATAATAATATAATAATATGATAATAATAATATACAATAGCATAAGCATATATATATATATAATATATATATATACATGTAATAATATATAATAATAATAATATATGTAATAATAATAATATAATAATATATAATATAATAATAATATATATATATATAACAATAATAATAATAATATACGTATATATATACATATATAATAATAATATATATACATAATATAATATAATAATACATAATATATAATAATAATAATAATAATATATATATATAATAATAATATATATATGTAATATATAATATATAATAATAATAATATATGCATAATAATATATATAATAATATGTATGTAGTAATAATAATATAATAATAATAATAATAATATAATATATGTAATATATATAATAATATATAATATATATACATATATATATGTAATAATAATAACTACTATATACATATATATAATATATATAATAATATGTAATAATATATATAATAATAATAATATATATATATATATGTAATAATAATATAATAATATATATATATTTCTTATTCTTTAATAATAATATGTAATAATATATATAAAAATAATAACTAATAATAATATATATATATGTATATATATATATACATGCAATAACAACAATAATAATAATGTAATATAATATATAATATAATAAATAATAATAATATAATATATATAATAATAATATATATATATAATAATAATATATATATATA
>JABUQX010009818.1:22500-38529 GCA_015478945.1 Trachelipus rathkii | reverse complement strand
ATGAACGAGATGGAGGATTCCCTAACATATTATATGAGAGACTGATTTGGTTTTGTGTGGCGAATCTGAAGGAAGTTTGAGAGGATTTTAGTAGAAAGATTGTAGGGTGTGTAAAAAAAGGGTTTGAAAGTAAACGTAGATACAGAGTAAGGTTATGGTTGTGAGTGAGGACAGACCTCAGTTGTGAAGTTATGTTAGATGGTGAGCAGGTGGGAAAAAGTGTCTGAATTTTAAATATTTAGGATATATGTTGAATGCAAAGGGAGCGAATGGATGTTGCAGAGTGTAGTAGGGAAAATGTGAATGGCACTAAGGTGGCTGGTGCAATTAAATCCTTGGGTGGATGTAAAGGGACTAAGTGTTGAGTGCGCTGGGGTCTTACATGAGAGATGTTGTTACCCGTGTTTATGTATAGTAGTGGGACTATGCTCTGGATGAAGAGGTATAGATCTAAATACAATGATGTTCAGATGGACAATTTTACGGGCGTGTTAGGGTGTGAGAAAAATGAATAAAATGAGGAATGAACGTATTAGAGAGTTTGTTTTGTGTGGAGATTGGGGTAAATGAGAGAATTTAAATGAAAGTACATGAGATGGTTTGGTCATGTGGAGATGACAGACGGTCGGATAAACGGATGTATAGTGGTAAGGTGTTGGGAATCACGGATGGGGAGACAGAAGAAAAAGATGGAATGCATGTCAGAAAAGGATGCCTGCGAAGAGAGAAATGTGAGTTTGGCAGAGGCGAGAAGAAAGTGCATAACAGGAGTGAATGGTGGGTTTTGTGAGGAGATATGGTTGTAGCCACCTGGGCCAAGGAATGAACCCCACATTGACGAGAGGTCATATTTGATCCATCGCGGTCCCTGAAGCTCTAGGGTGGATTTTTCTGACTGGACCGAGTTTCCTCACTATTGGATATAAAGGGAGGCGGTAAGCGCTGGGCTTCTTTTCTAACTTGGCTTCAAGGCTGTCTGAGTATGTGAGTGCCTTATATGTTACGCAACCTTGCCTCCATCTTGGGAGATAAGAAGGGTGGTGATGATGATGATGATAAGATGATAATAGATATATAATATATATATATATATATATATATATATATTATATATAATATATAATTATTATATATATTATTATATATATATATATATATATATGTGCAAGTTTTTCATAAAGTACTTGTACTTGTGTGTACTTGTACCAGTACTTGTACTTGTACTTGCTCTTGAACAAATCTAGAGTACTTGTACTTGTTACTTGTAGTTAACACATTCTAGAGTACTTGTACTTGTACTTGTACTTGAAAAAATGTACTTTAACCCAACCCTCGATATATATATATAGTATATATATATATATACTATATATATAATATATAATATATATATTATAATATATATATATATATAATATTATATATATATATATATAAATATATATAAAACAACTAAAGTTGGTAATAAGTCATTCATAGAAAAATGTGAAGAGTGTAGTCCCACAGGTTCCAGTCCTGAGGCCACATTGTTCCTATATGCATAAAATTTTTAGACCAGAAACTTCAATGCCGAAGGTTTCTGAGTTTGAAGAGGATACCAAAGTGCTACTCAGTTAGGAATAGTGAAGTATGTATAAATATTCAAAATGATCTTGATAAACCTTTTGGTTGGGCAGATAACAAATGGAAATTTTTTAATAGTAAAAAGTGTAGGTTCGTTCACCTAGGTTACTCAAATAAAAGTTTTAACTAACGATATGAATGGGGATTGGCTTGAGTCTGTGGACCAATAAAAAGATTTAGGATTATAATCAGTGACTTGAAAGTAGCTAATCAGTGTTTGGAAGCAAATTATAAACTAATAAGATGTGGACATAATAAACCGCAATGTAGTTTACAAGAGGCAAAGAATTATAATCAAACTGTATTATAGCTGTGTTTAGACCAGACTTAAAAGTATGTGCACTTTTTTGGGCCCTTATTATAAAGAAAGACTGATAGGCTAGAGAGAGTGCAACGGAGAGCAACAAGGATGATATTCTGGGTTTGAGGATAAGAACTATGAGGAGAAAACTGAAAGGAGTTAGGAAAGTTTTCTGTAGAAAGGCGATTCTCAGAGGGGACATGATACAAGTCTACAAAAATTTACATCTATGATAATACGAGACCAATAAATTCTCATAGTAGGAGCACGGACGGACACCAGTTGCATAATAAGAAAAATGAAGAAGAGAAGCATGCTACTTGATATAGAAGCATTTCACTTCAGTAATAAGGTTGTTAAATTTTGGAATGGTTTGCACAGGGTTGTGAGTGCAACTAGATTGCAACATTTAAGAAGGATTTGGATAGTATATATGGTATGTTTGGGTATCATATTAGTATAACTTATTCCGTAACCCGGAATAAGAAGGACATTGTTATTAAAGGTTAACTGCATGTTACTATTAAAGTATTTAAAGATTGTAGTGTTGTTAGCATGTACTTTAGCTATAGTTTTTTTTTCTTTTAGTTGTAGACTTTGTGTATACTTATGTAAGTTATTGACAAGTTCAGGACACTTTGTGATTGCATGACGCATGTTTTAGACTTTTGTGTTTACTATGCAAGTTATTGACAAGCCCTAGGGTGCTTTGGGATTTGCATGAACATGCTGTTGGTGATTGGTTATTGACTGGCTTGATTGGGGCAGTTCGATAGGCCATGGGCTTGCTTACTGTCTTTTATTCTGATGTTGTAATGTTCTTAATATATATTCCATAGATTTTCTGCATGATTATCGGAGTTATTCTGCTCGATTAATTATCGAATTACTTTCGATATTTTTAAAAAAAAATATTGATTATAGATACATCGATAGTTATTTGACTATCGGGCATCCTGTCTACAAGTTTGCAGACAAAATTATAAGTGCACTTGAGAAAATTTGTATTTGGCTTACTGTGTATATTTCTGTATTTGCATTAGACCTGCTGTGTATATTTCTGTATTGCGAGATTTGGAAGGTTATAGATAATATTCATCTTTTATTTTCTAATATTTTATCTGTTGGTTATTTTGTTTTTTACTCATATTTTAATGAAAATAAGGTAATAATGTAGTTCCATTCCTGCCTTTGAGTTAATTACTGTACTAAAACTAGAAAAATTTCTTTAACAAAAATGGTATCAAAAAATTATTTAAAGTTTTAATGATCTATTTTAAATTTATAAATGTATATTTTCAATAAAAAATTACTAAAAAAAGCGCAGGGAAATAACTTTTTCTCTCTCGTTTCGCGTAGGGATTGATTGAACTGTGTTCAAAACTCAAAATGTGTTTTAGGTTGATAAATATTTAATATCTACGCTTTTATCAGATACAAATACATTGGTTCGAATATTTTTTACTATTTTTAATTCTAAAATGGAATCTATTTATTAACCTTCTGTCTATAAATTTAAAGAATAGATTCATTTGTAACTTTTGTTATCAAATTTTAAAATTATTTTTTTTCATTCGGTTTATTTCAAATATTTAAAAGGTAATATCAGTGAAAATCTTGAATAAAAGCAACTAGACTAAAATAATAATGAAAAAAATTAATTTTAAAATTGATAATAAGAACAAATGAATGTATCTTTAAATTTTATAGACAAGAAGGTAATAAATAGATTCCATATTAAGAATTAAAAATATTAAAAAAATATTTGATACCAATGTTATTTGATAAATCATGATAAAAGGTAAGATATTATATATTTTAACCTAATAGCACATTTTGAGTTTTGAACACAAGTTCCATCATCCCGCTACGCGAACGAGAGAGAAAAAGTTGTTTTCATAGCGCTTTTTTAGTAGTTTATTGAAAATATACATTTAAAAATTTACATTAATGAATCATTAAAACTTTAGATAATTTTTGATACCATTTTTGTTAAAGAAATTTTTCTAGTTCTAGTACAGTAATAACCTCAACGCAGGAATGTATTACCTTATTTTCATTAAAATGTGAGAAAAAATCAAAAATAAACAAACAGAAAAAGTATTAGTGCAACATATATACAGAGCAGTCATACTACTCTAGTAATCAGCATCTCTACCTGCCGTTCAGCTTACACACAAATGCACCTCAATCGTATCATTCCCTCCACTCTAGATGATTACAGTCACGCTCACGTGCGTACGCATCCGTGATATCGAGTCAGCTAGACAAAATCAGATGTAGTAACACACCGCAGTGCAGGTCTCACATCAAGCACATTCACTCAAGCACCGATCACGTACCACGTGACATACTAAGCTAAGCCTCCGTGTCCGGACGACAACGCCATACCAATCACCTAAGACCACTTTATCTCCATACGAGTGCCATTTATAATTCTTGTCTGCAAAACTGTGTAGAACAGATATCACTATGTGATGTTTCAATACGAATATGTGAGAACTGACGCACTGCTTAGTCAACCTACTCTGCTACTCTACGAGCATGCTTAGCGTTCATATCTTGAGAGTGCGAATCATTATTACTCTTGTTTTTATTATATTTGAACGTTATTCGATAATTAATCGAGCAGAATAACTACCGATAATCATGCAGAAAATCTATGGAATTATATTTAGAACATTACAACATCAAGAAAAATAAAAAGACAGTAAGAAGCCACATGGGCCGATCGAAACTGCCCCAATCAAGCCAATAGAACCAATCACCAAACAGCATGTTCATGCAAATCACAAAGCACCCTAGGCTTGTCAATAACTGCATAGTAAACACAAAAGTCTAATAATCACCGAAAAGCTCAATCTCGCGATAAAGAATCACACTCGAACGCTCCCCGAACATTATACCATCCAATGAAGCTGGGGCCAGAACTGGCTCGTATAACCCTTACCTATAGCTCATACGACAAGTCCCTACAACTAAAAGAAAACAAATAACCTCGATGTACGCCCGCTCGCACAATAGCCGCTTACCAGGTCTGATCCGCATCTATCAGACATATAACCCATACCATCTCCCTTACTCCATCTCTTAATACATCGTGGGTACTCGCTCTAACAATGTCCAGATCTTAACCCCATTATCAACCTAACTGCACTGTGACCACTACAACAGAACACCCCGACCAACGTTGGAACTCGTAACTCTTCAACTGTGAATATAACAAAATTATCATAACTTACTATCTACTACCTCTCAAATACCGAATCTGCACTAGTCGAATACCACCGTATGCTCGATACTCTTTTCATTTGTACGTACTATGTGTCTTGCAAATCAGAGTTGTCAGCACCCTCACAACAACGCTCCATCGACATCGCACTAATAATCTGTCACTACGCCTACCTCGTCCTCCGACAATACGCATCGCCCATTCGCACAATAAGCGCGCATCTTCATACGACAAGAATTATATCAACTCTCTTTATGTACTGCAACACCTACGCGAGAGACAGACTGCCTTTACCTTTCCGATACTGGCTTGTCCGTTACTATTCTCGTATTACTACTACTCTAAGCAATTAGTGCATCCGCTTATTTATCTCTAATTTACTTTGACTGTATTCACCCACGCTAAACCCTCCCAGTCACGCGCATGAGCCCGATACCTCATGTCGACCAGGTCGCCCTTCGGCCGCCTTCTGTCGATAGGAGACGACAATCTATGAAGACCTGCTTATCCTGGTCCGCTCCTGCGCGTACGACTATTAGTCCACACTCAGACCCCACGCGCGATCCTAACTAACATCGATTCTTTTGGTGTCATCAGTCACCTCGTGACAATCAACCCTCTGTGCGAGGTCTAAACGCTGGACATGCGAAGCGATCTCTTCCGTCCATACCCACGACAGACTGAGCGTCTGCGGCCCTGCACCCGCGTTGCGTCTTGAGGAGAGGATCGGCGGCTGTTCTTCTCAGTGATCACAATGACCTTCCTAACATCTCTTCACCTTATTCTACACTGCTATCTATAGGCTCCACATCAATATCGCTTGCTAAAAGCTGACCCAGGTCATAAATAGCCCCTATTGTCGCACTCAGCCCGAGTCTGCACAGTCGGCTCTAACCGGACTAATCACTCACATCTCACGTCCATCTATCTCTCAAGTCTGATCTCCGCTCCTATCCATAACACTGTCAAGGGCCCAGAATAAGCAAACAGTGGCCGGAACGACAATATCACCTTCAATCATCTGCTCCTCAACGACCTCAGCCAAGCATGAAAATAATTATAAGTACAAGTCATTTCGCATATTACTCAGAATGACTGCCCATACATCGTGGCTCTTGTAAACTACATTGCATGAGCGACCATTGCGTATCATAGATATCTATGGCCACCCCTCCGCCAGCATAACGACTCCAGTAGCCTCCAGTATGATCCCATATGCTTCCACCGCACCAAACTCTGCTACTCTATCACGAACTACATTCGTCCTCTAAAGCTCAACTGGATATTTCAAAGACGTCAGTCCTCTCACTAAATGTCTCCTTTCTACTCTCACAGTGTATCTCCCGACGAACATGAGATCACATGCGCACTCAAATCTACCACGCCTCACTACTGTCCGTATAAGTTAAAACAACTCATATACTCTGGCTATCAGCTCTTAATCCTTAGTTGCTGAAGAACCTTACCACTTCTATTATCTATTAAACACGTCTCATTGCCCAAACCTAGTCTGCCCACCAAAAGGTTTATCAAGATCATTTTGAATCTATAATACATACTTCACTATTCCTAATGCAGGTAGCCCTTTGGTATCCTCTCATTCAAACTAGAAACCTTGCATGAAGTCCGGTCTAAATCATTTATGCCAGATAAGGAACCAATGAGTGGCCTCAGACTGCAACCTGTGGGACACCACCTTTCACGTATTTCTATGATGACTTAATTACCATTAGTTGTTTATATATATTATAATATATAATATATATATTAATATAATATATATATATATATATATAATAGAATTATATATATATATAATATATATATATATATAATTATATTATATATATATAAGTTTGGTTCAAGTACATTTTTTCAAGTACAAGTAAAAGTACACAAGTACTTTAGAATTGTTCAAGTACAAGTACAAGTACAAGCTACTCTAGAATTGTTCAAGTACAAGACAAGTACAAGTACTAAATAATTTCATATATATATGTACAAAGTACTTATGAAAACTTGCACATAATATATATATATATATATAGTAGATATACTAATAAATATATATATATTATTTATTATATATATATATATAATATATATATATATACTATGTGTATATTTCATCTCATTATCATCATCATCATCCAACCCCCCCAAAACCCCCTTTTTAATTTTTTCGTTCCCCCCCAAAAAAGGGGGGGGAACTTGGGGAGCAAGGTGTGCGTAACATATACCGGAAACATAAAAAATAGTAGAAGAATATGAAGAAGTGAGAAAAGAAGGGCAAGCCTTACCGCCCCCTTTTATACCAATTAGTTGAGAGATTTCGTCGCAGTCAGAAAAATCCACCCTAGAGCCTTCACGGGACCGCGATTGACCCTCAACTATGACCTCTCGTCAATTTGTGTGGTTCATTCCTTGGCCCAGTGGGCTAAAACCATATCTCCTCACAAAAACCCACCATTCACTCCTGTTTATGCACCTTTCTTCACTCGCCTCTGCCAAACACATTTCTCTCTTCCAGGCATTCCTTTTCTGACTCATTTCACTTTTTCTTCTGTCTCCATCCGGTCGCATTCCCAACACACTTACCACTATTACATCCGTTTAACCGATTGTCTGCCATCACATCCCTTTCCACAGACCAAACCACTCAGATGTACTTTCATTTATTCTCCATTTTACCCCAATCTCCACACAAAACACAAATCTCTCTAATACGTTCATTCCTCATTTTTATCATTTCTTTTCACACCTTACACGCCACTAAAATGTCCATCTGAACACATTTTAATCTTAGATCTATACCTCTAATGCCAGACCCAATAGTCCCAGCTTACTATACAATTAACGCGGGTAACAAACATACTCTCTGTAAGGACCCTAGCCACTCAACACTTGTCCCTTTACATCCACCAAACGTTTTAACTGCACCAGCCACCTTAGTGCCATTCACAATTTTCCTACTACACTTGCATCATCCGCTCCCTTTTCATTCAACATATATCCTAAATATTAAAATTCAGACACTTTTTTCCAGACTGCTCACCATCTAAACAAACTTCAACACTGAGGTCTGTCCCTCACTCACAACCATCAACCTTACTCTTATCTACGTTTACTTTCAAACCCTTTCTTTTTACACACCCTACAAATCTTTCTACTAGTCCTCTCAAACTCTCTCAGATTCGCCACACAAAACCAAATCATCCTCATTAATAAATAGGTAGGGAATCTCCACTCTCATTTCATTCTTCATTCTAACTCTACCCCTTGTCACCCCTACCTCTAATTCTTTCATAACCTCATCCATATACAGATTGGTTCGCCAAGGAGACTACCACACCTGTCTCACTCCGCTATTTAATATTAAAAAATCACTATCGACTTCTATTTATTCTTACTACACGCTCACTACCATCATACATACTTTTGCTTCTACTTTAGAAGCATACCACCAACACCATAATCACTAACACCTGCCCATAAAGCATCCCTATTAATCCTATTATACGCCTGCTTGCAAATCCAAAACCTAAATAACAATTTATTCTTTCTCCTCCCTCATTATCCAATCATTTGTTTCAATGTACAGATTTGATCCACACATCCTACCACTTTCTATAACAGCCCTTATTCTTCCCCAAATAGTTCTTCACTCATCGACGCCACTCTTTCGACCAAAATATCAACATTATATCTTCCCTACACACTCAATAAACTAATTACCTTATAATACTTACAGTTAACTTTTTCCCTTACCCTTATATAAGTACTAATATTGACCTCCTCCAGTCTCTCGGAACGTATACCCCCATAAACGTTTTTGTTATACTACTTCCCAAATCCATAGGGAATCAGCCATCTCGCCTCTCTCTTCGTCTCTATAGTAAATTATATAATATATATATATATATAATATATATATATATATATTATATAATATATATATATATATATTAATATATATAATATATATATATATATATATATGGTTTTGTGAGGTGAACTGAAGAGAGTTGATTAGGATTGTAGAAAGATTTGAAGGGTTTGTAAAAGGGATGGTTTTGAAAGTTTAGACGTAATAAGTGAAAGTTATAATTCTGAGGGAGGAAAATTCCTGGGTATGAGGTTATGCTAGATGGGGAGCAGCTGAAACAATTACTGAGTTTTAAATATTTAGGATATTATATGTGACGAAAAAGAAGGGAACGGATGATGCCGAGGTAGTAGGTAGGTTGTGAATGGTAGGAAGGAAGGTGTCTGGTGCAGTTAAATCTTGTGTGGATTGTAATTAGACTAAGTCTTTTGGAGTGAGCGAGGTCTTGACGTGATTGGAAGTCTGGTTACCTGTGTTAATGTATAGTAGTAGTGAGACTATGGTCTGGAATAAGAGGTATAGATCTAAAGTACAATGTGTTCAGATGGACAATCTTAGGGGCGTGTTAGGTGTGAGAAGAATTGATAAAATGAGGAATGAACGTATTAGAGAGTTGTATGGTGTGAAAAAAGGGATAAATGAGAGAATAAATGAAAGTATGTTTAGATGGTTTGGTCATGTGGAAAGGATGGATGATAGTCGGTTGGTTAAGAGGATGTATAGTGGTGAGTGTGTTGGGAATCGACTGGCTCGGGAGACCGAAGAAAAAGTGGATTGAGTCAGCAAAAGAATGTCTGGAGGAGTGAAATGTGAGTTTGGCAGGGGCGAGAAGAAAGGTGCATAATAGGAGTGAATGACAGGGTTTTGTGAGGGTGTATGGTTGTGGCCCACCTGGGCCAAGGGATGAACCCCACATTGGCGAGATGTCATAGTGAGAGTCCGTCGCGGTCCCGTGAAGCTCTAGGGGGAATGTTTTTCTGTGCGTGCGAGGTTCCACTAAATAGGTATAAAAGGAGTAAGGCTGGGACTTTCTTTTCGACTTGTGTCATATTCTTCTACTACTTTTCTGTTTTCCGGTGCATGTTACGCACCTTACCCCAGTCTTGCGGGAAAAAAGGGTTTGTATGATGAGTGATATATATTATATAGTTACTATACTATACTATAATATATACTATTATATATATTATATATATTTATATATATATATATATATATAATATACGGTATATAATATTACATATATATATATAATATACTATATATATAAAATATATGAAGATTTATATATTATATGATATATATATATATATATTATATATATATATATATATATATATATATATATATAATCTAATATATAGTAATTATATATATATCTATATATATATATATATATATATATATATAATATATATTAATATATATAATATATATATATATTATATAATATATATATATATTTATATATATATATTTATATATATAAAATGACATACTTTTACATCATAAATGGAAATTTATTTAGAATACATTTATAAAATATCAATACGTAGGAAATGATAAAAGAAAAAAAAACGTATTGGCAGTTAAAAATGCCAAAAGTACTTGCAAGTACAAAGCACAAGTACCAAGTACAAAGGCTCAGTACCAAGTACAAATACAAGTACAGTGGTTTTTTGGAAACTGCAAGTACAAGTACAAGTACAAGTTACTCCCGAAAAATGTACTTAAGTACAAGTTCAAGTACAAGTATCTGTACTTGACCCCCCAACCCTGATATATATATATATTAAAAATCTCTGAATTTTATACAGGTGTGCCTTACTAATTTTTTTTTAAAAAATGGGAATCATATTTATATCATATTTACTGTAGTTTTGGTCCAATTACCAATTTACCCAGGTTTTTATACCATAAAAAACCAGACCTGGTGGGTTGGTGGGCAGGTCCTTGGGGAGTGTCTGGTGCAAGCCTGCCTAGTTTCTAGTAACAACTAATGTTAACTATTGGTAGCTAACTTACTAGCTTCCAGAGCCTCAGATTATGATGACAACAATGTTCAAAGTTTAAATTAATATAAATTGTAAATATTATTACCTAATTCCTTTACTTATATAGTCCTGTATTTTCCATTGCTGATTCAAAACCTGTAACAATTAGCAATGCCATTTTATCTTTACAAGTTTCACCAATTTGGCAATGACATTCATTCAGCAGTGGGAATCTTGAACAATGTCGTTACCAATTATATGTTTAATTTTAATTTTATACCTATTTATTAATATATTTGGTCAAATAATACATAAATATAACATTTCAAGAAACAAATTCGATTATTGATCATTTTATTTTTCTCAAGTCAAAAATAGATATTTTAAAAAGGCATAAAATGCCCAATAAAACCCAGAAAAGCCCAATAAACCCCCCCCAAAAAACAAAAAAAACTGCTGATCTGTTTTTTTTTTTCAACCAGGGTTTTTTCCAACCCTGACCACACGGTCTGCTGTTAGAGCCATCAGTAAAACACTGGATAAATCCATCGTGAAACTAAGATGTTATACAAAAAATGATGCCTTAACTTAGGCAAGCGGGTGTTTAGATTTAGAGAAAAGATTGCCAGTGACCAGGCAGGTGATGGTGGGAGCAGGAAAATGCAATGTGTCTTATACCCTTCATATAAGAGAACGAACAGCACCCTGCAAAGGATATGAGAAAGTTATGGGTGCTATAATGTGTTTGCAAATGGCCTGTAAGAAGGATTCTGAGGTATCTCTCGTAGAATCGATGTCAGAGCAGAAGGTATTGGGGGTTTGAAAGCGAAAAATAACTTGTGCACATGATGTATCCTTTTCGAAAAGAGAGAGTGGCATCACATCAGATTCAGCTTCAAGGCTCACGCGGGATGATCGGAAGCGCTTCAGTAGAGATAGGATTCTCCTTCGTTTTGATTGAGTCTAAAACAGGTGTAGTAGGGTTGTAGGGAGCCTGATCTATACTACGCAGCCAATTAGTCCAACTTCGGACGGATTGGGGCTATGTGGAGAGGCAAAAGGGACCTTACCATCAGCACCCCAAGATTTTGAGGCGAGAGACGTAATAGGTCAAGCACGCGATGACATATCGTTTCATGAGTTAATATGCAGTGAGCAGTTACGTGGTCCACTCTTAGAGTGAGGTCTAGAAACTTTGACTTGTGAATGTACAGGATGGGTGGTTAGGTTCATGGGAGGAAGGTGACATTTCTTGTTACTCCCTTTTTACTAAAAGTACTGCTGAGGTTTGGTAGTTGAGAAATGGAAGCCATGGGGAGTTACCACATTGTGAAATCTTCTCAATAGCTAGCTGAAGTTGCCTTTCAAGAAATGATAACCTGGCACCTGCCCACCATGGCAATGCATAGCGCCAGGTCATCAACATAGAGAGAAAACATTGCCGTCGCTGGGGATAGAAATAACGGTCAGGTAAAATCTGAAGCGAATATAGTACACTTGAAACACTGCCTTGCGGAACACCTTCATCCAAAGTAAAGTGCCTTGATAGAACAGAAGAGCACCGAATCTGAATATCTGTTTGACAGAAGGCATTTAATAAAAGAAGAGGGATTGTCATAGGAGGAAATCGAGCGATTGGAGATTTATGAGAAACCCCAGTTCTTCCCCGTTGTTTCATAAGCTTTTCAAGGTCAAAAAAATACACAAGAACCATCCCACCAGACCAGTTGAAAAGGCTTCCCGGATGTCAATTGTCCAGTTTTAACAAGGGATCGGCGGTCGAACGATTTTTCGATAACCAGACTGGAGTTTTAAAAAACAGCCTGCGGGACGTCTGCCGAGGGAAAGGAGAAAGGCGCCTGAAAGCCATTTTGTCGATTAAATTGCAAGAGTGACAGGTCAGCGAAATTGACATCTTTGGGCTGTCCTCCACCTTTGGATCCTTCCAAGGTTTGGCGAATAGGGATTACAAAAGCTGTAGCCAAACAGAGGGTGAAAGTAACGGAGCATTATGTACGAAATTAAGTCGGGTCAAGGAAACCTCTTGCTTATTCTGTCAGTCAGTTTGATACTCTGCAAGTGTGAAAAGATGGTTATAGGTATGATCTTCCCTTTTCCCTGTTGAAAAGTTTGGTGGTATCAGTATTAATTTTTAGTTTTTGAAAGGCTCAGGGTAGTAGGAAGAGCTCGAGTGTCTAACAAGACTATAACCTAAGCATCTGCCAACCAACTGTGTGAGCAGAGATTAATATCGGTCTATATCAACCACTAACGGTAGGGTGTAGGTGAAGAGTTGTTGGAGCAGAGAGATATTTCTGTGAAACTTTCTACACTAAAGAAAGGGGAGTTGTGAATTGACAGTCGAAGTATTAGTTCGAAAGTATTGTTTACGTGTCTGGCGATTAATTTGACGATATCTCACTGCAGTTGCCTTTAAAAAATATCATGTTTGGGGTGGTACGGATCCTTTTGTATTTCCTGTAGTTTCTTCTTTTTACGCCCGGTTACTTGCGCTAACCACTCTTGCCGTCTTTGGGACCAACCAAGGGTTGCCGAACTCTTACCGCGGAAGATTTGCGGGTGCAATGCTGTCTGCTGCTGTTTGATTGATAACATTGTTGGAAGAAGTTAAAGGTATCACCAATAGTAGGAAACCGTTTATTGAAGGGGAAAATGAGAACTGTGACCTGATGGAAAGTAGCCCCCACTCCACTTCACGCGGTCATAACGCCAGCTGGATTGAGGTTTTAACATTGGGCCTCGGTGCAAGTTCATTTAAGGCTTATTGGGTAATGGTCAATCACTGCCGTTAAGTATCCAAAGCGGAACAAGTAAACGATCATAAGAAAAATTGAGCAAAAAGAAATACCTATTACAGGAAGAAAAGTGGTATCTAAACAGTTATGTTGGAGTCCTGTGTTAAGGTATCTCAGGGATAAGGGTGTTAGAAGATCTACAAGATTCTAAACTTGAGGAGGTACCCAGAGTCGCTCATAAAGGGTGGCAAAGGTTGAAGTCTCCTAGTATAACTACCGAAGTGGGGAGCTGCTTAATAAGGTTCAGCTAAGTCGGTTCTAGTAACTTACTACCTCGGGCAAGTAGATCAGCAGACAGTAGGTCGATGGACAGATGAATCGTGCTGTCACTGCATAAATCTAGTGAAATAGCTGGAGAATATAGTAACAGATTTATGAATTGAGTATTCCCTGCCACCTCCCCTATCTTTGTCACGTCTTCTTATAGAGTTAGCGGCATTTATATTCCGGACGTTGGAAGAACGTCGCATAAGTATAGTTTGGAAGTTTCCTGCAAACATATTCGACTTTGGTCTACATATGTTTAATTAGATTGAACAAGTCTTCAAAAACGAAAATATCCATTGAAAGGAAGGTCGGCTATGCTTTGTTGTTATGAATATTATGAGGATAGTTTTTTTGAGAAAATTGTCTCCATGCGGCTATGAGTAATGTTGGAGGTGGATACAAATGGGGAGGAAAGGATGAGACGTGGGTTCCGACAAGGAGAAGCAATAAATCCTGGTGGTAAGGAATATTCGTACAACATAGATTTGAGTTGTACGACCGTTTTTTTTAGGGGGGGTTTTCTTTGGTATTTGGTGGATGGATTTCGCCATGAATGCGAAGTAAGTTGAATCCAATCTAGTCCATGTTATTATGTGGACTTGGTTGACCATTGAAAGAGCAACCAGAGTGCTCATGTTTAGGAATGGGAGCGATATCAGTATCTGCCGATCAATCAGATTCAGAAATGTGTGGGGAATATAGGGCTGTTTCCATGGAAATGGGAGAGGAGGGTGTCACCAGAAAAGTGCCATCCTTTTGAAAAGGTGTTCAAGTTGCGATATTGGCATTCGAGATAGGATCTGCTGGGTTGACAAGTCTAACACTGGAAACATTGTCAACGAGTCATCAGGTGGACGATTTTGGGAGACTGGACAATTTGAGTTAAGATGCGAGATCTCTGGGTCCCCTTTCATGCCACCAACAAATCCTTAACACTTGGAGATTTTGAGGTGTTTTCATTGAATTGTTTTCCATTCTCTTCTCTCGGAAGCGCAGGAAGCATTAGAAGGAAAGCGGGTCGTCACATCAAGCTCTATTTGGGAACTGTTATTCATTTCATCCGCTAAGGCATAGTATCCTTAGGAAGTGTTGAGATGGAAAATTCGGAGGAAGAGTTATAGGAGGATTCAGAAGAGCTGGAGTAATCTTGCAAACTATCAGAGGGTTGGTTGGTGGGTTGCTCGATAGCTGTGATTGTTTTCGTGCAGTCTATTGAAGTCATTGCTTTTGTCTCAGGAAAAGACTTATGGCGAGGTCTCTCCTGAGTTGTATTTTTTACATCTAGGGTCAGTGTGTTTTGCCTTAGAAATTAAGATGATTTGTATTTTAATGAATAATCTTTAGTTTGGTGATTAATCTTTTGTTTGTATTTAGGAACATCTTTTTTAGAAATTTGAGTAAGTTAATGGTAAAAGGGGATTAGGGGAATATAGACGCAGGACTCCTACATGAGTTTGTCGAACTTCATCTTGAGGAATGCGGACAGAGTGTCTTGGCAGGAAATGATTTCCACGCTCTGAGTGTAGTATGAAGCAACTTAGTTTCATTGTTGGTTAGTTGAAAACTAGTACTCGGGGTAGGGTTGTTGATAGCATTTGGAACGGGAGATTGGATCAAGGGCTGCTTTGGGACTATTTGAGAAATCGGTAGTATAGGCAATGCAGGCGGGCAGGTTACAGAAACTGCCTGAATTTCGCTAGAATTTGGGAGAAGAGTTCTACTGGAATGGAGTTGTGTCGGTGAATTAACACGTGGAAGCAGGGGGTTGCTGTGATTGTAGCATAAGATTGCCCTTTTCTTGTAGGATATTTGTCTTTGAGCTGGTGTATGGAATATTTCCTGCTTAATTTTTTTATGGTGCATAATTCCCAAACCTCATGTTCAAACAGGTAAGACAGGCATTTTAAGGA
>JABUQX010009818.1:12500-17500 GCA_015478945.1 Trachelipus rathkii | reverse complement strand
CTTCTTTTTAATATATTTTCACTGTCAGAACAACGCCGTTTAACTCGGACTAAAGCTGAACTCTTGTCTCAGGACTTTGCTTCTAATTCCTAACCTTAGACGTATTCCAGTGCTTTATTTTATCTTCTTCACTCATGGACTCACCTCCCTCAAATATATTTAATTCTAAATATATTGTCTAATTTTCTTTAAATAGGTGTTATTACTGTTATTATTTCATAGCCTTATACACTAAGATAAGATGATACAGTTCTTATGGTTAATCCCTCACTTGTGTGTTTATAAAAACTGTGCTTTTAAGCTTTGCACTCTGCCTCAGATGTCAAATTATATCCAATCTCTGTATACTTTCTACTTTGGCCATCAATTCTATTATATGAAATAGGTGATCCGATTTAACAAAAAATGGGACCAATCTCAACTCTCCAATTATCGCCAAATATTTCTATTCTAGCTTCTGTTCTCTCTATAGTTTTCTAATTAATCCTATAGGCAGGAGATTTTAAGAATAACACACTCTATTTCTTAGTTATAAATCTTATCTCTTGTACCCAGCACGGTCTTCGTAAAAAACCGCTCTATGAGGCGATCTTCTTTCTAGTCTTTCTGTTTCATTAGTCACTACTTAATCCTTTACAGTACTATATTTGATGAATGCCACCGACTCACCTTTAATTCTATAAAATGAGTAGTGACACCCAGTATTCATGTTTTACCCTATTCTTTCTACTTTTCATAAAAACCTCCTTTATTAATTTCATCACGTATCCATTCCTATGCCGACGACTTCACCCTTCATTACTGCCCTCATTTTGATATGTCCTTTTCTTCAACAATTAGCTCACGCTAGGAGGGCACCCTTGGATCGACTAGCATCTGATATTTTCTCAAAATTACAATATTGCATTAGAACACGGTTGTTTTCAATTACTTAAAAACTCAGTCTCCATCTTCCATTCACATTAAATCTTTCACACCAGCTAAACACATTTTTGAAAACATATATAGTAACTCAAACCTTCGTCTGTGCATAATATTTTAGGTGTTTATTTTTCTCGTGACCTTAATTGGAAGGTTCATATTGCTTCTCTTTCTAAACAAGCTTCTAAAAGGTTGGTGTTCTGAGGCGCATTCAGAATTTCTTCACGTCACCTCAGTTGTTTGATCTTTATAGGGGTGTCGTTATCCCCTGTATAGAGTATATGCCTCCAGGTTTACACAAATATGTTGTTGCAAAAGGTTAAAGAATTCAAATAGTTCGTTTTGACAAATCCGGATATTCGTCATATATATCACGCCAGAAATTTTATATCGGCACTTCTCCAAAATTAGCTTTTAACTAACTGTCTGAGGTAATTGTAATTAAATTTTCATAATCTACTGCCAGAAATTCTTCCTTTTCATGATAAATTTGAAATCTTTGGCAAAAATAGAAGGATGAAAGGGTTGCCTGTCTCGGCTCATATTGAATGAGATCACGCTTATAACAAAAAGAAAAGGTTGAAGTTGATAGTTCATATTATATAATATATTATATATATATATATATATTATAATATAATATATATATATATATATATATATATATATAATATATATATATATATAATATATTGGTTTTTTGAATCTGTTATATATATTGTTTTGAATATATATAAATATATACAAAATTTTATATAAAATAATATAAGGAATATGTTGAAGTTGATATATAAAAACAATAATTTACAAAGGCAGGATTCAAGCTCAGTCATTCCTGTCACCACTGAAACTTGGAAATAACCTTCTCCCTCTCGAATCAATCTTCTCCTTAATCTTGCCCTCATTAATACTAGATGATTCTCCTTTATATTCATAATTAACTACTCTTCAACTTTCTGAACTACCTGCCTAAATTAACTACGCTCTGCTACCAGTTGATAACACAGAGCTAATACTTCTAAATAATTTAACTACAGAACACAGGAACAATTTAATTATACTACTTACTGCTATTGATACCAGCTAGAAATATTTGATAGTTTCTTCTTTACACAATTTAGATTCAAGTACAAATATTAAATATACAGATACAGTATTTGATAATAACGAAAAAATAAATAAATATAGATTGAAGTTAATATAACACTTCCTAATTGTTCAAAATCCTGCATTAGTTAACCCAACTTAAATCTAATCCCCAACTTGAATAAATGAAAGAAAACTATTACTTTTTACCCTTAAGATACTGACTATACTTTGATCTAGTCTGTGCCTTTATCACCATTCACCTTTCTTCCTTATATAAAAAAACGTCTGAGGGCAAGCCCTGATATTTCAGCCTCAATAGTTTCATCTATTCACATAATCTTACAATTATTCACTTTCATATTTACACTGAAAATATAATACATTTCACTTAAAAAAAAAACACACACACACAAATCAAATAAAACTAAAAAAATAAATATTCCATGAGCACAGAATAGGCAACATTGTGACAACATCCAACATTCCGAAAACCAAACTGAAAAGAAAGAAATAAAGAGCAATCATTCTTAAACCTTTCTCTCTCCTTCCTTTCCCCCTTCCACATATACTTTTATACCTTTCACATCCACTCTTCTCTTAGTAAAAATATCAGTCAGCTGATTCTCAGTATTCACCCATTCCACATTTGTAATTTCTTTCTCTTCCAACGTCCACTTAATCCACGCCACATCTATTCTCAACACTTACGTTTCTGAATAAATTGCATTCTTTTGAGTCTTACTATCTTTATACACCCTTATAGGTAATCTTTCACCTCCAACTGCCTATCTTCAACATTCCTCTAAAAAAAAACTGCTTCCACCTTCTTTAAATCCTATTTCCTCAGCCTCTATTGTGGACCTTGCTACCTTTTACATACATCTCGATTTCTAAGCAAAAGGATATTTATTTCCTTTTTTATCTTTCAAACATACAATATAACCTACCTGCGAGTTTACCCTTTTCTCCTTACCATAAGAAACGTCCATATACACTTCACCTTCCATACTGCCTTCAAGTTTTCTAAACCAAATTTCCATGTTTATGCTCTTCCTTCTCTGTAATATATTAATTAACCTTCTCATTTTTTCTTCTTTACTTCCTTTCAAAATACCTACTTCTATCACTACAGCATAAGCTAAATCAGGTCTAGTTTGCTCACTTAACCAGTTCACTTGCCCCACTAATGGCCTGTATAAAGTTAACTCGCTATTTTTCATGTTCCTATCCCTAAAAAATGCCTTTTTTGAGGAATTTTGATCCCTTCTACATATTTTTCTTGTTCTAGCCAAACTCCCTTTAAACTATTCTTTATATTTACCCCAATTTATTTAAACCCAGATACCTCTTCAGACCCTATTTCTAATTTTCTCTCTTCTTCTTTACCACTCGATTCATAAACACTTCAGAACCCTCGAAACAAAATCATCAACATGCGTGCACATAATCCCCACTAATTTTCCTTCATTCTTCCAATAAATCAGGGCTGGTTCGAGCTTACTCTTCTGCCCTCCTAATTCCTCAATCAAAGAAACTACCTTATCATACAAGCCCTAGATGCATCATTAAGCACATATACAGTCTTCTTCAATTCCCACACAATCCCCTTTTCTTTAGCCTCCTTAGGGGGAATAACATAAACTTTTCTCTTTATCTTTTCACCTTGTAGATACGCAGATTTAATATCGATAGAAATGTAATCCCAACCCTTGCTTTTAATAATGCGCAAACAGATCTTTAATATCTCACCCAAACATGCAGGTGCTTCAGTAATAAATTATCCCCTTCTTCTTCAAAACCCCTAGCTACTAATCTAGCCTTACATATTGATTCATTATTTTTTAACTTTTCCACAACTACCCATCCTAAAGAAATCATTTTTTGTCCTTTTTCTTTTACCCTACGAAAAACATCATTTATCCCCAATTTTCCATTTCCTTCAATTTAGCTTTAAGAACTCTATCATCCTCCCAATTACCCAACCATACTTCAGCTTGATCTTCTATACCTTCAATGTTACTATAGTCCCTAAAATCTATCCATTTCATCTTACCACTAGACACATTCTGAACATTGTAACTATCACTCCATTTTTTACTACTAGCTTTCCCTGCTCTACTTAACACTTTTACATCAATACATTCTCCACTCTATTCGTACATTTATACCTTTTTCCTATTCTTATCTTTCTTATTTTAGAAATCCCATCCTCCACATATCCCCCACAACCCCTTCATCCTCCTCCAAATCATCACTCTTCTCCTCTTCTTCTTCATCTTCTTCGTTTCTAACCACTCGTACAATCTTACATTTCTCATCGTCATTGATACTATTATTAACCCTATTAACCCTTTCTTCCATTTCATCCTCTTCCTTCTTACTTTCATTATCTTTAAGTGTCCCTCCAACCTTGTTATATGAATCCTAGCCACATCTCTCAAAGTACCCCCCATGTTTAACTACCACCGTCTTACCATCGCGTCCAATCACCTTAGCTTGTCCCCTCCATTGTTTATCCATTTCCCTCTTATAATAAACTTCTTCACCTGGTTCAGCTAGTTCTAACTTATGTTTCTTTATTTGACCTTTCATAGCTGTTTTAATCATTTCCTCTGCTTCTTGTTGTATGTGAATAAACATAGCTTTTGCTAACCCTGATATGTGATCTTTTACGATTTTTGCTTCTGTATCTTCTGTATCTTCCTCTGACGTATTATTAGATAATTTAATATTCTCCCCAAAACTAAGTGATTTGGTGAAAGCTATTAATTAATATCTAATAAATTATTTTTAGTTGCCACTGACTAAGATAAACTTATCATTCTTCCATGCCCACACCCCCTCATCTTTCTCATCGAATCTTTCAAAAAAAAAACACCATTTTCTCACACTGATCATTGCTCCACGGACTCTCAGCAGGAGTTGCCTACTGAATTATTCCAAATCTTTCACACGAATCTTTCATATCTTAATTTTGAAATTCTAAATCA
>JABUQX010009818.1:0-5000 GCA_015478945.1 Trachelipus rathkii | reverse complement strand
GAATCAAGGTCTGAATTGGAGCAGCATTTACACTGGCTGTAACATCGCAGAGTACTTCGCGATCAATATCATAGCCAATGATGAAATGGACGGACTTAACTGCCGCTGAATGCAAGCTGAAAAGCGCTTTTTCTTGTTGCGGTATTTCCTTCAATGGACCAGCATCCCGAAAAGGCCAGGCATGTAACTAGAAAACTATAACATCTACAGGAAAATAAATAACATTTTTGATTCAGCAAGTAATTTCATCGAGAAACTTGAAAAAAATTTATTTTATTCTAATATTTATCAATAACACCTTAAATATTAGTATAATCTTAGATCTGACAAGCGTACGCTGTGATTGACCTTGAATCTCTGCATTAGTTCCGAGAGCAAGAGTTACCAAATAGTATTTTATTTTTACGCTTTGGAGAAAATCTTATTTTTTCTTTTTATACCCTTTTTAGGGGGTTTCGAGCCGACGGAGGGACAGAGGCCGAGAAACCCCGACTCTGTCCATCTTTAAGTTTTACCCGTGGGGTATTCTTTAGTTAAAAAAATTCAACATTTGGCAACTTTGCGCGCTTTCTCGGTACTTCGAGCTTCTTCGTAATTCTCAAAAAAACGATGGCTTATTCATTCAGCCCATCATTTTTAACAATTAAAATTTTTCAAAAAGCGTTATTATTTATGTTAAAAAAATAAAAACGATGGATAAAATGTCTCCTGATTAATAAAATGTTTTTTATTTTCTTGTAGCTGTTATAGTTTTTTAGTTACATGCCTGGCCTCTTCGGGATGCTGACCCTTCATTGGAAAGGATTTCTAATGCTTGCATCATTCGTACAAAGTGCTCCTTAAACACTCTGATGCACTTGTGTTGTTCAGACCATTTGGTCTGGCATAGGCTTAGGATGTTTGGCATTAATTTTCTTTTCAAGATCGACTCTCAAAAAACAAATGTAGATAATGTTCCCATTTATAGTTCCCAAAAATTGCGGATTCTCTAGTATTGTGTTCAAATCATTTACTACTAGATTTAGTTTGTGTGAAGAGCAATGAAAGAACAATGCTTTTAATACTTCGCGCCAATGTTTCTTGACATCACCTTTGCCAGACATGTGTAGACACAGCATCGAAACCAACCACGGTTTCCACGGCGATTCATTCTTCGGTCGTGACCAAATCGTAAATGGCTTTCGCAATGTTTTGCGTCAACGATTTATTTATCTATTAAAAATTGCAGTTCACAAATTGCTGATTTCTTACAAGCCGCCTACAGCATAAAATGAAGGAACACACCAAAAAACGAATCTGTTCACATAGGCAATCAAAAAGGCATCTAATGCAGTCAACGAAGCATATTTCTTTTTGATTTGAAAACTAAAGATGTCGCTATGGTCAAAATTCCCAGTTTTACAATAAAACTTAGAAAATAATCCTAAATCCATATTCCTACAATCGTGCGCTGCATATATATATATATATATATATTATATATATAATTATTATATATAGATATATATAGATATATAATATATATATAATATATATATATATATATATATATATATATATTATATATATATATATAATTATATATATATATATATATATATAATATATATAATTATATATATATATATTAATATATATATATATATATATATTATATATATATATATATATAGATATAATATATATATATTATATATATATACATATAGATCTCTGCATATATATTATTATATATATATATATATATATATTAGGCAAAAGTAGGCGAGGCCTAAGTAAAAGTCTTGGATCTAGTATAGCGAATTAACGATACTACCAATTTTGACTAAACGTTAAAAGAGTATAGAAAAATTACACAAACTGACCTTTCTTTTGACATATTATAGCTTGTCCACTTTAGTATGTAGGAAATGAAGCCATATGATGTAGGGCTGCACTCTAAAACTCTCTGCATCGTAAGAAAGAGTGGTGTTGCTTTTGAGAAGAGAGTAAGCACTTCTAGGGGGGGCAGCTTCCCCCTGCCCCCCCCTGACGACGCCCATGTAGGTGATACTTACTATTAATGTCGAAGGAGAAGAAAGACAATCCTGTTATATTACACTTCCCGACTGCTTAAAGGAGTAGTAATTTGTATGGGCCGCTATCGCTATTGAGGGAAGGTTTGATGTTGGCGATATATAAGGATTCTTTATAATGTGTAGGTTTGTTGGGGTCTTTGTTTGTGACAGTACAGTAAAATTTGTGTAATTGAAAGTATGATCATTTGTATGAGAATGATCCCTTATCGCCGAGTGTGATGGCGAATTAAGTAAAACATTGGTGCGGGAAGAAACACCCCTGTGCTCGTCCACCCTTACATTGAGTTGGCGAGCCGTGCTGCCAACGTAGACGGCATCACAGCCGCCACATGCAAATTTATAAATAACGGAGGAACGAAGCGTGGTGGGTGTCCCATCTTTAGGGTTACAAAAAGATGCTATCTTGAAAGAAGAATTAAGAATCAAATTAATGTTAAGTTGAGGGAAATTATTAAGTAGACAATGGGTAAGATCCTTACGCAACTTCATATGAATATGTTTATAAAAGGGTATAGGAATGTTTAAGTTTAATTTTGGTGCTGTAACGGTGGAGATTTTTTGACTGAATTCGGATGTTAAATTTTGTTTAATATATTTGTAAATGAGGGAAGGGGGAAAAAGGTGAGACTTAAAAAAATCTATCAGAAAGTCGAATTCTATATGCATCAGATTGTAGGTGGATGTCAAGTGATATGATCTAAATAATAAGGATGTCTTAATACTGTTACATTTGAATAAGAGTGGGTTATGACTAAAAAATTCAAGCCTAGGCCAATGAAAGTCTTTTTTCAAAAAATGGAAGGGAGTTCTCCGATTCGTCCTCATGTGTGAAAGTTATGTTTGGTAACTGTGAGTTTACATAGTCAAAAAAATATGGAATTTTGCTTTTATCTGTGAAAAGCAAAAAGTTGTCATCCATGTATCTTTTGTAGTGGGAGGGTTTGAAAGAAGGGGGGACAATTATTAAGCCAAATTTGTTCATAATGTATTAGATAAGAGTTTGCTAAAATAGCACTTAGGGATGAACCCATGGGTAAGGAGTTTGTCTGTACATACAGAATATCGTTAAAGAAGAAATAATTGTTGTTAGCGTTAATAAAGTTTTAAATTCTTTTTTATCAAAACCGTTGAAAAGGGAGTTTGAATGAAAAATGTCGTTTAAAAGGATTTCTATTGCTTCATCAATGGGATATTGGTATAGAGAGATTCGATATCAAAGCTAGTCATAAAAAAGATATGCAAATCGATATTAAAAAGCCAGTTTTTGAAATAGTATGAATTTTTTATCTTGTGTTCATTATGAGCAAAGGGGGATAATAAAGGTACTAGAAATTTGGCTAATTTATAATTGTGGGTATTAAAGGCGGTCAAAATAGGTCTGTTGGAACATTAGGTTTATGGATTTTACGTAGTCCATATAGAATACCTGGGGAAGAGCCGTGTGCGTAAACTTCATTAAAGGTGGATTTACTTATTTTA
The DNA here is from genome assembly GCA_015478945.1 of Trachelipus rathkii. Classification (NCBI taxonomy): domain Eukaryota; kingdom Metazoa; phylum Arthropoda; class Malacostraca; order Isopoda; family Trachelipodidae; genus Trachelipus; species Trachelipus rathkii. Next base: position 1,443 of record JABUQX010009818.1, on the reverse strand, counting down.
TCGGCTTTTAAAAGTTTTCGAAGAAAACGGTTAACCTCCTCTTGAAGGTTGAGGGATAGATTAACAGAATTTTTATTAGTTGTGGGGTTAAATTTTGTGGTGTCTGAGATGATATTTTTTACCTTATTTGTATAATCTGATCTATTCATCAAAACCACGCCTTGACCTTTGTCCGGTTTAAGAGGTTATTGTATGAAAAAACGCGTTGCAAACCTTGACCATTAAGGCCAACCCATTCTTACTATTTTCATCCACATCCAACACAAGCTTAGGATAGAAAATGCTTTCTAACTAGCCGTGATGTTTAATTTCTGTTAATATTATAGATGAATTGTTATGTAAAACATTGCTTCACACCGAAGCTCTGTTAAGTCATTGCAATATGTCATAGTTTTTTTAAAGACTTCGAAGAAGGCGGTTGTTTGACTTCGTATGACTACAAGCCAGCCGGGCAAGATCTTAAAAAAGGATGAATATGAATAGCATCAAGTTTGGTGGCACAGTTTAAAAACATCTAGTGGTGATAGGATGTCGAGGAATGATTTACAAATTTGAACTAGTTTGTAGTATTAATAAAGTCAAGGACGAAGAACGAATTATTCCTCTGTTTTGGAGAAAGGAGCTCTTGCCGTTTATCTACAATTAAATACTGAATCAAAGAAGAATGTTGTAGTAATTAAACAGAGATTACGAGAAGCATTCGGAGAGGATTCGAATATAGCGTATGAGAAATAGATCGCGAAGAACTGGAGAGGAGAACAAATGTATTTATATTTGACAGAGATAAAAAAAATTAAGCTAAAGCAGCTGATATAAATGACGAAAATTTGATAAAAAGTCCACGTTGTGCAAGAAATTTCAAGACAGCAACAACTCTACGTAAAACATTTTTCCAGTATTCAAATTCTTTTTCATACTGGGTGTGCAGCTGTGAATCAATATGTACTTGTTTTCGGGCTAATAATGTAGATTGGATAACACTATTTCGATGCATCACTATTCTCATGTTCCAAGATACGGTTAGCATGTTTCCAGTCATTAAATCCTAGAGTAAAGTTACTGCCCTGGGTATTAAATAATTTGCACACAGAGCAGTACACTTTACCAGACGATTCTGAAACGATTCTGAAAACAATAGTTAATGGTCTCACCATTCGTAGAGCGTGTCAGAAACAATCCACTGATTCAAATACCGAGTTCTTTCATCCTCATAAACTCTTACTGATTTTTGAAACTAGTGTCTGCATCTATAAAATAAACAAATTCTTTATTAAAAATGATGAACGGAATTCATCAGTTATGAAATGCCAGGCCATGTGTAGGCGTCTCGTATGTGAGATGAGTAGTATACTAGATGGCACCTTCTGCTTCTGTACATACTAAGTTTCGCGGATCATTCATCAGTTCCCGACAGTTCTTCTTCAAACAGCTAGAAATTCCTCT
>JABUQX010009817.1:67500-71759 GCA_015478945.1 Trachelipus rathkii | reverse complement strand
GTCCATACATAGTAGTTATATCTATATCTTTCTGAGGTTTCATATATGACATACCTAATTCTGTGGCTATATTTAAATCCATAAAGCATGCTGAAGAATATGTATCTAAACCCATGTACGTTTTAATCACTTTATCTTTACCTTTAAGCTTGATTTTAACTGGCACCGCAGGATAAAATAGCTTTCTATTGCTTACCTTTGTTTGAAAGTTTTTTGCCTCATTACTTCCTAATTCTTTTGGCTCTACTTTCTTATCTTTATCTTCTAAATTCACAGCGAGTGCTGCTGGTGAGATATTTGTGCCATCTTGCTCTTTCTTTGTTAAACTGGTACTATCTTTTTCTCTATGCAGAAATGTTAAATGTTGTTTATTACATTTTTCACATTTTTCTGGTCTTTTACAGTTATTACTAAAGTGATTTGATCTGAGACACTTAAAGCATAATTTATTGTCTTTAATGAACTTTGTTATTTCATCTTGGCTTTGTTTTTCTAGAATTTTGAATTTATTTATACTATGATTGTCTTTTTTACAAAAATTGACATTTATTATTATTACTATTACTACTATTATTATTACCATTATTCTTATTTTTATTGTCATTATTATTGTTCCATTTATTTTTCTATCATTATTATTATTTATATTATATATATTATTATTATATTATTATTATTATATTATATTATTATTATTCATTATTATTATTATTATTATTATTATTATTATTATTTTTATTGTTATTTCTATGGTCATTATTATTTTCCTTTGTATAAAGTGACTTACCTTTTTCATTTTGTAATTTTGTTTGTTTTGGTTTTGTACCAATTCCAAGTTCTCCGAACAGCGAACAGTGGTGTGTTCATTATCCTTGCTTTTTTTTCAACAAACTTTGTAAAAGTACTAAAATTTACCTTTTTATTCTTCTTCATACATACTCTGAATCAAACTTTATTTCTCCCTTATCACGTTGTTCTGTAGGGAGTTTTTTAAACTATTCTAAAAATAGCACCAGTAGAAATTCAATTCATTCATGGGAGTAATATTTTCCCATTGCATTATTAATCGAGTCTAGAAATAAAGAAAATTCTGCCATAGCTTCAGCATCTTCACTCTCTTCCATTCCACATCATTCTAACCTTTTCAAGTATGTATTATCCAATAACTGTTCATTTCATACTATTTCTCGAAGTTTTCTACTTGCCTTTTATAACTTATTATTTTCATCTAGAATGCATTACAACTTCTCACTAATGATTTCTGCTTTACGCTTCTGTATACTTGATTAAATTAGGAAGGCTTTTCATTTCATTTTCACATTTTTCTTCTATATTGGTTTTAAAAACTAGCATAAAAATCTTTAATTTAGTCGATCCTTCCAAAAAATACTTTCAGGGCTCACCTATTGGAAGAGGATTCTAATACTCACTTTCTTAACTTCCCCAACGTTTGTTTTTAAAATTCTACTAGTTTTAGACTCTTGATTATTATTTTCACCTATATTATTTATTTTAGTTTCTGAAAAATTTACATTTTTATTATTTTTTACAGAGGTATCGCTAATACTGAAAATTGGACTTTCTAATTTTTGTTCAATTTTAATTAAACTTTGTTCTAAATCTTTTATATGACTACTATGTTGGTACAAATCTAAATTTGCTAGTTCCCTTTTTTTTGCCAAGTATTGTTCGTGCTCTTGTAATTTTATTTTACTTTTTTCAATTTCAAGCAACAATGATTGTGCTATTGAATTTTTTGCACTAGATATACTTACTTTACTCGATATATTACTAGCACTATCTTGTGGTTTAATCCTTGGCTCATATTTATTCATGTATTTTGAAATGTCACTTTTTAATTCATAATATGGCTTTAGTTTTAATGTATGCCACTGCTGTATTTTATCTGCCTCTACAGATTCTGCAGATTCTACGGACTGCCAAGCCCGTTATGTAGGCCAGACTGGCTTACAACTGCAGCTGAGGATTTCAAAGCATCTGGGTCTTTCATTTAGAACAAATAGACCATTAACTTCACCTGAAAACTCTGCCATCAGAACCCACTCTTCAGAGAGCTGTCACGACATCTCAAAGGATAGCTTCAAGGTATTGTCTTCGGCGTCAGGTTTACTTGAACGAAGGATTCTCGAGAGCTTGTTTATACATAGTACAAAGCCGCAACTTAACTCAGATGGCTCCTCAATTAAGTTATTTTTGTTTAATTTTGGTTTTAATTTATTTTTTTATTTTAATAATCCCGTTTTAATCACTGTGTAATTTGTTTTATTAACTCTATTGTGCAAATGTATATTTATATTTATTTTTTAAAAAGTGCCAACCAAACACAGGACAACCAGACCAATCTTCTGAGTAATATAAGCAGTTGTTTTTGTTATTTTTGTACATTCCTCCCGAGACTGTCAACTAAACAGGTAATAAAAATAGATATTATAATTTTAATATAATTTTATTTTTAAATTGTTTTATATTTTTCTTACTATTTTTGTTCTTTATTACTGTGGATAAATATCATTATTCATTTATTTATATTATATTATTTATTATTATATTATTATTATTATTTATTATTATTTATTAATTTATTGTTATTATTATTAATTATTATTGTTAATCATTATTATTATCATTATTATTATTATTATTATTATTATTATTATTATTATTATTATTATTATTATTATTATTATTATTATTATTATTATTATTATTATTATTATTATTATTATTATTATTATTGATTTGAATTTTTAATTTTAATAATAATTATTGTAATTTTAATTTGACGTTTTAGCGATGTTGGGATTTGGCATTAAACCCGAAACGTCCTAATTAAATGATATCAAAGCTTCTGTTCGTCTTTTTTTTTTCTTATTATATATTATATATAATAATATCATATATATATATATATATATAGATATAGTATAGGTATATATAAATAAGTATTATATATATATTATATATATCATATGTATATAGTATATAATATATATATAAATATATATATATAATATATATATATATTATATTAGGTATATAGTATATATAATAATATATATATATATATACTATATATGCAGTATATATATATATATATAATTATATATAATATATAAATATATATATAGTATAGATATATATATATATATATATATATATATATATATATATCGAATATATATATATAATATATATACAGTATTATATAGTGATATATATATATATATATTATATATATATATATGTATATAATATATCTATATATAGTATGTATAAATATATATATATATATATATATATATATAATAATATATAATATATATATACAATTATATATATATATATATATAGTATTATAATGTATATAGGTATATATATTATATATATATATATATATATAATATATAAAATAGGTATATATATATATATATATTATATATATATATATATATATATATATATATATATATATATATATATATATATATATAATATATAAGTATATATATATATATAGTCTATATATATATATATACAAGTATTATATATATATATATATATATTATATATATATATATAACCCTAATTATATATTATATATATATATATATATATATATAATATATATATATATATATATAATTGGTTTTGTGTGGTGAAATCTGAAGAGAGTTGAGAGGATTGGTAGAGAATTTGGCAGGGTGTGTAAAGGATGGGTTGAAAGTAAACGTAGATAAGAGTAATTAAGGTTATGGTACTTACAGTTCCTTATCCCCCTTACCTTATATAAGGTACTAATATTTGATCTCCTCCAATCCCTCGGAACTATACCCTCCATTAACGGTTTGTTATACAACTTCCAAATCCAATCAATCACCATCTAGCCTATATATATATATATATATATATATATATATATTATATATATAATGATATATATAAATATATATATTGATAAATATATAGTATATATATATATATATATATATATATATATATATTATATATATATATATATGTATAATGGTATATATATATATATATATATTATATATATAGGTTTATATATATATATATAGGTATATTTATATATATATATATATATAATGATATGAGATATAATTATATATATAATATATATTATAATTATATATATATACAGTATTATATATAAGTAATAATTATATATATAGTATATAGTATATAAGTAAAATTATATATATATATATATAATATAT
>JABUQX010009817.1:12500-57500 GCA_015478945.1 Trachelipus rathkii | reverse complement strand
CAACATGCTAAAAAAAACCATTAATAAATACATTTTTAAAATATTTTATGCATGTTTTTTTATGGTGGTTTAAACCATTGTTTTTTCTATGGGATTTAAATCATAGATTAAACCATAGGCTTAAACCAATTGTTTTAAACCAGCCAGCCCTTATATAGTAAATATATATAGTAATATATATATATATATACTATATACTATATATATATATATACCATATACTATACTCATATATATATATATATGATAAAATATATATATATATATATATAATATAATATTATATATATATATATTAATATCATATAGGTATATATATATATATATTATATATATATATAGGAATATATATAATAAGGTAATATATATATATATATATATATATATAAGTAGTATAGTATATATACTGAATATATATATTAATATATATATATTACATATATATATTATATATTCATATATATATATATATATATATAGTATATATATATATAGTATATATATAAGTATATTATATATGTATATTATCATATATATATATATATTATATATATATATATAATATATATATATAAGATATATATATATATAATATAAAATATATATATATACTATAGGATAAAGTATATACTAGAACATATATAAATACTATATATAGGTATATACTACTATGATATGTATATATATATATAGTATATTATATATATATATTATATATATATACTATATAATATAATATATAGTATATATAAATTACTATATACGCTATATATACATATATATATATATATAATATAGTTATATATAAATAAGGGTATATATATATATATAGGTTGTGCTGTGTGTTGTGTGTGTGTGTGTGGATCACAAAATATATACTATCTAAGAATAGTTTCTTACCTCTCCACGTATGCTTGAAATATGTGATCGCAGACTTGTAGAGGGAATTTTTCTGAGCCTTGTAACATTTAGACTGCGGGTAAAACATTAAATACATTTAAATCACCATTCGATTTCACCTTGCTTGCGTTTGAGCTTACAACTCAAAATTCTCACTGTAGGATAAGGCCAGGGTTTGTGATCGACTTTCTACAGTTTCACTTCTAGCATTAGCAGAGCTACTAACACAGTAGCGATATCTACTGAAATATCACATTCACTTGAAGAAATAGTAGGTATGGGACGACCGGAAATATTTTTACTTAATGCTTTCGTCAAGAAACGACCTCCATTTTTATCAAGATGAAAAAGTCTTTACGATGGAAAACCACAATTTCAGTAATAGTTGAATTTAGACTAATAACGCTGCCGCCGCTGCGCATACAAAATGAAACGAGACCGGATACATACTGTAATAACATGTCTAAACTTGTTACGAGTTTGAAACAATTTCAAACCAGAATAGAATTAAATGTTTTATTTTTCTATATTTTTTAAAGTTGCGGTTGCGATTGCGGTGTAATTTTGCCCAAAATATTTGCGGTCGCAACCAATTCGCAACTCATTCAAAATAATTGCGGCGCAATCGCAACCGCAACCGAAATAATTGCGATCGCAATTGCGGCCGCAACAAGTTGCACCGCAAGTGCCCAACACTGCTGATAAGTTAGTCTTCTCAAGTTTAATTTTCAGTAAAGAATCAGCGCAGAGATCGTTAAATTCTTCTCTTTCAGTAGCTGTGAAATCTAGTTCTTCAGCAATATCTGCCATGTGAATGATGGGGAAACAATCCATTCAAGATTCTTAACAGGAAAGAGAAGGAAAGTACTTATCTACTGCATCTTGCAATTTTGATAAATGATCAAAAATGAAGTCTTTTAGCTTTTCTCGCCATTACGTTCCGAAAATTATAAAAGGGATGGAAAATTCGAAAAATCACTTTTCTCAATTGCAGACTTCCAAGAAGCTACCTTTCTCATGAAACCTTCTTTTATTGGTTGAAGGTAAATTATTGTTTTCTTGTCGTCCCTGCAATGAAATTATTAATTCATTTAGTTTACTAAAATATCTGACAGGATATGAGGTAACAGCAATCATCATTTTGGCATAGGCAACCTAGTGAATGCATCATGTGTTCTCTTTCTCAAAAAGACGTTTTTAGTTCCTCTTTAGATAGTGAGCAACGCGGTTAGTACTTCTACCAACGAGATACACCATCATACTGTTGTATGTAATAATAATGAGATATATTGGTGCATCCATTTCACAACATATTGTTTCAATCGAGCTACACTTCAGAAGGTCGCCAATTTAAGGGTAATTTATCTATTTACAACTGATTTATACTTCAGCAGCGAACAGCCACCCACAATTTTTACCTACTTAGTGATTCTCTGCTGCAGAAAGTAGTGAGTATTATTCAATGATTCATTTTCCTCTAAAGCTCGAGCAGTGTAAATCTTTTATACTTTCCTGTCATTGATTGTGCACCATCAGTACATATTACACACAGTCATTCCATGAAAGACCATGGTATATTGAGATAGGAAGAGACGGAAGGGAAAATATCGGCGCCGGTACTAGTTTTTTCCAACTCTTTGCAAAACAAAAACTGCTCCACGATATTTACCATCAATAAATCTACAGAATCTAAGAAGCTGATTTTTGGCAGTAATATCAGTACTTTTGATCTAGTGGTTGAAAACAAAATTTAGGGTGGGTGAGTTTTATTTTATCTATGACTCGATTCATTATAATTTAAATGACATTTTTCCAAAATAATTCTACGGCTGAATAGTTATTGTTTGAGAGGGAACCTTTGAAATTTGGATCTCCCGCATCTTAGCCCAATATGGTGTTCAACGATTAATTTGGTGCACGCCCGGGATGAATGATATCCTCTCCAGTTGTATGGAGGGTTTCAATTTCTTGGCGAGTAGTTTGGCAACTTTAAATGAAGCTTCAGGACAGTGTCCACTAGTGTGGTAAAGTCTCTTCAAGACATTCTGAATTACCAGGATTTCCTTGATTTCTAATTAGGGCCATTTGAAAGAATATAGCCGGCGTTTTGGGATACAACTGGGTGCTTCGTTGCAAGATGTTTCTTAAAATTTGCTGGGACTATGGCTTCTTGCTTACGTATTCATTACAAGCACTAAGCACAGGGGGACGTGGGATTATTTCCAATGTTGTTCTACTTACTTCAAAAAGACAAATACTTTATAAGTACTTTCTTTTCTTTAAAAGAAACTCTTTTGATGGTTGGAAGATCCTGGAATGAAAATGTTAAAATTACTCTCACTTAAAGTTAGGTGGGTACAAGTTCCTCTCTCGAAGTTTACGTTTTCTTATTACAAACTTATCCATTTCAGAATTGATCACTTATGTAAACAGTTCACAACCCTATAACACTAAAATTTATTTACGTATTGACTCTACTTTACTCGATTCTACCCAACAGCACAAAGTCTTTCTGTGCGCCAATACTACTATATATATATTATATATATATAGAATATATATATACTACTATATATATATATATATAGTTAGTACATTATAATATATATATAAATAAATATATATATATAGTATATATATATATATTATATATAATATATAGTATATGATATATTATATATATATATATATATATATATATAAAGTATAATATATCATATATAATATATATATTATAATATATTATATATATATATAATTAACTTTCAGGAGAGAGGGAGATTAAAGCCATTTTAAAGAATTTTTGGCTAGTAAATTGAAAACGTAATTTCATTAAAATGGTTGGAGATGTTACAATTAGGTTAAAATCACGCGGCACCCCTGACAGATCTCGCGGCACACCTACGTGCCGCAGCACACCGGTTGGGAATCTCTGCTTTAAGAAGTACCTCCTTAGATATCGAACCATCTGTACCACAACAACGCGTAACTTCGTCAGTGAAGATATAAGTATACAAAGTTTCAGCCCTTTACCTGCTCTCTAAGAAGTACCTCCTCAGGTACTACCTGATACCACTGATACCACTACACTACAAAATTTCGGCTACGACGAAATTATGCCAACACCTATAAGTATATCAAGTTTCGTCCCTTTACCAAATCTCTAAGAAGTACCTCCTCAGATATCAAGCCAGTAATACCTCTACACTACATAATTATGGCTACGACGAAGTTATGTCAATCCCTATAAGTATATCACGTTTCAACCCTTTACCTATTCTATAAGAAGTACCTCTTCAGATATCGCGCCAATGATACCAAAGCAACACATAACTTCGTCAGCACCGATGTTATGTCAAGACCTCTAAGTATAATTTTGAGGGTGGTTAGTGAGAGTGGCCTGTTTGTCTGTATGTTGTTCTATAGGTGTTAGTCTCGGAGTTAAGGGAGGTTCTTCATAGATTTATTGTGGTGTGGGACGGGGTGCTGATGGAGAAAGGAATGAAAATCAATAAGGGGAAAACTGAAGCTATGATATTGAGTAGGGAGCAGGAGGAGTTAAATATATAACTGAGAAGGAAGTATTGAAACAGACGAAACAGTTTGAATATTTGGGAGCGTATAGTGGAGTAAGGAATGATATTTTTCAGTAGCTGAACCATAGAATTAGAAAGTTTAATAGGACATTTGCGTCGTTGTGCCCTTTGCTCAAGGATCAGAAAACATCGAGGAAAGTCAAGACAAAAATATACACCAATATTATGAGGTCCATACTAACATATAGACATGAGGCATGGACACTTAATACAAAGTTCAAATTAAAGTGCAGGCATGCGAGATGAGAGTATTAAGATTGATATTGGGAGTGACAAGATTGTACAGGAGAAGGAACAATAACGTGAGGGCGGAACTAGATGTGGAGAGTATATCGGAACTGGTGGAGGGAGGGCAGTTGGGATGGTCTGGACATGTGTGAGAAAAGGTATTATGAGCGGTAGCCGGATGGAAGGAAGTGAGTGGATAGGCCGAAGGCGAGGTGGAGGGATGGTGTAGATTAGGGATATGGGTATGAAGGAGGTGAAGAGGGAGAGAATGTATGATGTTCAACGGCGATGGAGGAGATTCGTGCAGGACAGGTGCAAACTCCCACAGGAGGATGGTGAGAGAGGGAAAGAATAAGAATCTCTCTATATAAATAAATTTTGAAAAAATTAAATAATTCATTAGGGAAGGTTTTAGAACATTAGAAATATAGAGACAGTTAGAAGCTACGTAGGACTATCGAGACTGTATGATCGTGATCACGAAGTAACTCTTACTAAATATTAATTTAGTTAAAAAATAAATATTGGCTATCTATAAAATAAATATAATCTTATTTAAAAAAGTTTATTATCGCTATCTTGTTCCATGGTATTATGTATTAATATACAGAAGATGTAAACGAAAGAGGAACCAGATAAAATGAAAGCTTCAGAATTAAAACTGATCTCGGCAATCTAATGTAAAATATTTGTTTCCTCAAGTTGAAAAATTTTGTATCAATTGATTTAATTCACTGATAGTTAATCTAATGATAAAGTACAAACAGCCAAAACAGGTGAGTAAAAAATAAAAATATCCCAATACCATATAATCATGTTCCATATATGTATATTATACAGTTTATATATGATTTAATTAACTTAAACTAAACAATAATTATATTTGCTAAACTTATTATTAATTAGGTAATAATTAGGATTATTTACTAATTTTTTAAAAAAAAATAATTGAAAAAGCAATTTGTGCCTAAAAAAATCAAATCAGAAAGATAAATAAAAATAAAAAAAAATAAAAAAATTAATTTTTTTATATAAAAAAATCACCAACCCTGTTCGTACCTGCATTTAAATAAATCAATTTCGTGCAGAACATCTCCTTAGGAGGATGTATGAAATCTAACAATCCATTAGTAAATATTATGATTAAAGATTAAAGATAATATATTTGATGTAAATAAGAGTGAAAATACTTGATGTAAATTATAGAGAATAACTTTGCTGTAACGTTAAAGAGAATATATCTGCATTATCTGCTTCATGCTTAGTTAGAAAGAATGCATTTGTTGTCAGATTAGAGAAAATACCCTTGCAGTATAAGATTAGAGAGAATATCTCTCGTAAACTTAATTAAGGAACTTTTCTGGAGTGGGAGATGACCCATCTGAGTAAGTAAGCCTGTTAGAATTTTTATTGAGTAAGCAAAGATCTGCTTGGCCATACCCCCTTGGCTCCCAATTATGCCTATGCTATCTTTGTTGTAAGATTAGAGGGACTAAATATGCTGTAAGATAATTGTCGATCATATATATTTACTGTTAACTTAGAGAGAATCTCTTTTCTGTAAGAGTAGAGATTATATATCTTTTGTAAGTATAAAGAGAGTGTGTGTAAGATTATTGAGAATATATTCACTGTAAGATTAAAAAGAATATCTTACCATAGGATCATAGAATATACTTAGCGAGAGAGAAAGAGAAAGAGAGAGTAGATGAGAAGAGAGATATAACTTCACCTGCCAAATATAGATGCAGATAGTATACACTATATCTAGACACTATGTAGTGGAAGAGAGTAGTTGTTGGGAGTCTAGGAGGAGGAGATGCAGATGGTAGATGAGAGGAGACAAGAGAGAGAGAAGAGTAGGGTAGAGCAGAGGAGAGCGAGAGACGTAGTGAGGAGAGGATGAGAGACAGAGATGAGAGTAGAGAAAGATGTGTGAGGGAAAGTAAGGAATGAAGAGGCGTAGAGCAGACGAAAGAAGAAGAGGATGAGAGGAGGTCCAAACTGAGTGCACGAGATGAGAGTAGAGAGAACTTGATTATTGAGAACATATGTTACAAAAGATTGATTTTCAACACAATATTCCTTATTTTTGGAGTGCAACAAAATGACTATCTAACAAAGTACTAATATACATAACATGTAATCACAAGGACATATTCCACACCGTATGACTGTCACTTACTAGATTACCACGAGCTCACAATAATAATTATATGTCAATTCTCATTCATCATTATAGCGAGTAAATTATCTTTAAGATAGTCTCTAAGCAACGAGTTATCTCTCACTTATTACCACAAACTAGAGAAAAATCTTTTTTTTAGACAAATCTATTTGTACAGCAAGACTCCACTTCAATCTTCTCCTCTGTATTATAGCGTATTACCCACAAAAACAAATCATCAATACAGTTGAAGGTAAGAAGTACCCACCCACTTTCTATCATGCTCATTTCTTCCATCATTCTAAGACAGCAATTAATGTATTAATGCATTGATGCAAGATTAGAGAGTATATTATCGACAATAATATTCTTGTCAGTCATTTTTTATCTTTTTTCCTGAAACATCTCAGATATGCATGGGTCATGTAATTCGTTCTATAAATTCACTTACATAAGAAACAGATAATACTTACTAAGATAGCTAAGTTTCCAAGAAACTGTACATTATGTGATAGAATCCACATAGTAATAATAGTTATATTTCTGTACTTATAAACTGAATTTAAAATAATAATCGATTTCGTGTCAAGTAAACATATCTATAGGATGTTGTTAATAAAATCTTACAATCCATTCGTAAATATTGTGATAGTAATATATGTAAATACATTTGGTATTAGACTTCATAACAAGTATTATAATAACCAACAAACGCAAACTGATAATAATAGAAGGTACGAAGAACAGAGAGATTCAAAGGGTTGACCGTTAACCATAAAATGAGTCACTATTCAATAATAAGATGTTAATATGTATTGTATATTAATATGTATTGTATATGTTATAACTTAAGTATTCATAACCATAACTTGCATCAATTGATTTACCCACAGAAACATCGTGCGCTAAATTACTGTTTTACATCCATGTTTCGCAAATTAAAAATATTTAAAGAACATAAAAATAACCAGTGGATCAAACAGAAACGGTTTCCCCATAAAATATTTCTAAAATAGACAATTGAAAATTATTATAATATTTTTCCCAAACTAACCAATATGGAAAAGATAAAAGAACAATCAATTCCTCTTTTCATAGACTGGAAAATACACACACACACACCCACCCACCATATATATATATATAGTAATAATTTATTATATATATATATATTATATATAATATATATATACGTATATAACTATTACACCGTTAGCACACAGAACTATACAGAGATTGCGTAGCTATCTTTAGAAGGGTAATATTATCAATATCGTTAGTGTTAATTGAAGTGATATCATCGAGGTAAGAACATTACCTACTAAGAGAGCACGCATCTACCACAAACAACGGCAAGCGAAAAATGGTTCACTCTGATATGCCTCTAATATCTGAATTCGTATTCTTATATTATATACTAAAAAGTAACCTAGAATCTAAAATTTCTTCGTAATAATTTATTCTAGAGCTATATTCTAATTTTAACTCTAACTAAAGCTTTACTTCTAGCAACGTGCACGATTCATTGGGCTAATTTATTAAATTGTAGAATTAGTGTAATGTCTTAAGGTGTACCCTCAAACCCTTGCACGGAGGTTATTTGTGAGGTCAGGACCGGGAAGTTTCGTCGAGACTTTTCGGCTCGTTATATTTAGAAGGTGCTCCGTAGAAGCTGATGAGTCTCCTCTCTACTGCAGCTATTATCCCTCTTCTCTCTCCTATATAATATAAATATATATATATTATCTATATAACCCATATTTTCTTAACCTTTATTGTGTAGTATTCCAAGTAATTTACCATAGATATATATACGTCTAAGAAATTAACACCCTGATAATTAGTCCTATACTACCTATGAGTATTATAATAGGAGTCATCAGGGGTAGTCACGATGGTATATATTATATATATATACATTTAGAAGGTGGCAGTGATTGGTAACCTTACTATGAGTATTATAGTAACTATACCTCCACGCACCCTTTCTAACCCTATTCTAGTGAGATATTAAATATTAGTATATATACTCTGAAATATTTCCGAATTGTATCTGATTAAGTAACATATTCTGTACCTTAAGATATTAATCGATCTCTGTTGGATTTTAACATATCGGAATCAAATTCACATACTACTAACACATAGATATTAAGTTTTAAGTAATTAAATAAGATATATCATAACTACCTAAATCCACTTTTTCATAACATTTTTGTTTCTTGAGCTATTATAGAAGCCGCTCGGTGTTGTTCCTTATAGTATAATATAATGTTTTTGAGGTTTGTCCGATGTCAGATTTGACCTATAGTCCATTATTAATGCTATGAGCATGACCGTTTCAGTACCATTGCGGTTTTTTAGAAAACGCCCAACAATTGCGTTTTTCGTAGATAAATGGCGTACCCTTCGTCAAAAAACTATCATCATGACGTGTGTCAAACAGGGGTAGAATGTCTCATAAAATAAGTAATTTAACTATCACGTCAGTTTACTTTTCCTCATAGAATCAGCCTATAAATAGTTCCCTCAGAGGCCCAGCCGGGGGTCATTATATTAGCAGAAATGACCAAAAAAGTCGATCATTTTAAATTGAATCTAAAGAAGATGTTACTGAGATACGCCTCAGTATCTGCCGATCCCTTCGCAAAATCGTAAAGTGTTAAGTGTGGCTTTCCGCGGGTCATCATTCGCTGTGCCAAGCACTCAGTGCATCCGAGTGTTTCAAGGGCCCGCCTAGCAAGGCCTAAATCAAGGAAATAGAGGGTTGTGTGAGGGCCCACCCCTTAAAAATTTAAATTACCAAATGGACTTAGACATGCTGACAAAAATTGAATGTGAGGGGTATTAAGAAAGGACGATTGAGGGAAAGAGGGTAAAAAGACGAATAAAGTAATCGGTCCTCAGTTGTCTTCACTAAGACTAGAATTCGTATAGATAGGCCGCAACGCAATACCTAAATGGACGTACTCCGGGAGCCGGTAGAAGCGCTGCGTTAAGTGGCGTGTGTTTGCTAGTTTGTGACATGAAAACGTGATCATTTGCTTACTCTACCAACATATATTAGATAAACAAATGAGGGTCTATACCATATGAATAGTTTTTCAACAATGTGTATATATAGATAATTCATATATTTTATTGTAGGGTTTCAGTTGGCATAAACTAGATTCTTTAGCTTCTAGCACGACATGTCCTACATTCTAGAATACACCCAATATATGCCTAGCCTATACCTTATAGTATTATATAATATAGTACGTTAGAGTCGATTGGTAAATATTAGAAGGTGTTAAGTAATGCTTCCTTCTATATACCTATAAGATTAGTACATAATAAGGTAACTTGTCCCGGTTTGGAAATACAACACATTTTTATTTCATAGACTCGGATTAGTATATTTTGTACATCGTGACTAAGTCGAAATTCTATTAATTGAAGTAATTCCGCACCTAGATTATTACCAGTGTCTACCCCTATGTTGAGGTATGAGGATTCGATTGGTGTTATTAAAAAGTTGTTAGGATGGTTCCTTCCTTCAAAGATTGACCCCTTTCAAATAAGGTCGTCAATATGAAGCCCTATATTATTCGATGTTTATGGCCTTGAATATTGTTTGTTCGAAAACACTGGGGTCTAAGAGTGGCACTATGAATTTTGGCTCCTCTAGCATATAACCTTTAGATAAATCAAATTGGCCTGTAATATCAAATATATAAGTGATACAGTTCTTTGTTGATGAGGTGACAGTTTATAGTTGAAGTAAATAATACATAAAAATCTGAGATGATCATTAATAAATATTTTGGATAAATTGATACGAAAAACTCTTCAATCCTTATTTTATAATGATAGTAAACTGTCCTTAATATATATAAACATAGGATCATATTTAAGTATATTAAATTATACTATATATATGCCACTTAAACTTATAGTACTCACTGTATGTTACTGTCCTAACCTCAATACCTACACCTATAATACAAACCCTACCACACACTCACACAACTAAACTACTAAACATCAACCACATACAACCACACTACCTCGCTAAGGTAATTATACTAACTTATATTCATAAAACATATATATATTAACATCTCATCACACCCACTAGGCTATCATTATATACACACATCTAAATCCTACTAACTATCATAAGACACTAAAGCTCAACACATATATATAATATACCAATAAACTTACACACATACAACCTACACTATGACTATTATAATATAATATAAATAAACCCGCTAATCCACATCATCACCATTAAGACCTTACACCACCCATTAGACACTTTATTATTAACTCACCCATAGACCCCCAATTAACACTCTACATCATCATTAAGACACTTATATATAAACCTATATACTGCACTACCATAATATAACACTATACACCTCAACTATATATGGTCCCTTCGGTGTCCCCGAACAATTATACCCTTAATAGAATGGGTAACCAACGATTTCCGATAATTTCGCTTTAGACAAAAACAAACTATCAGATATCCATGCATCACACAATCACTACACAACCAGCACCAACTTCCATAATAGTATATTATATATACAATATTTTGATGTCCATACAATACTTATTTGATGCCTTAGTACTTTGTGATGCCTTAAAAAACTTTGATGACATCAGCTTTGTAATTAGCCTATATATTCTCAACTATTGTATGCTAATACAGCTTTGAATTTAGACTCATTACTTATTAGATGCCTCTAAGTCTAATTAATGGAATTCATACTTTTTGTTACTATTATAGGAAAGAAGGTAATATAGAGGATGTAATAGAAGATAAGAAGAAGAAGAAGAAGAATGAAGAAGGGAAAGAAGAAGAAAAGAAAGATCAGAAAGAAGATAATAGTAGAAGTAATGAGTCGGAGTTTTAGTTATTTTATAGCTGTAAGAAGGAAGATAAATGGAGAAGAAGATTGAAGAATAGAAGCAGTGTACAGATAGATTCTCAAAATAGATGACGGATGACATTGAGCTTGTAAAGTCCGAGAAGACTGGAGTACCCGTGATGATTCTTTTATTTAGTTGAATGGGAGAGAATCTCCACTAACTCTTGGTAGATAATAAACTGTACAACTAAGTTGAGCATACTTTAATATAGAAGAATTTATTCGAAAATGTAGAATGGTATTGTGCCGTAATATATATATTTTATAGACGCTAATCAAAACCCAGATACAGGCATCATGACCTTTCTCCTCCGAGCTTGAGGTTTAGATAATACCACAATTATTAAATAAAATAGAAGCCATAAATATACAGAGGACCTCCTTATAATTCATTCTATCCAGATGATCCTATACTCTAGGGATATATATAAATGTATTTTGACAGAGGTTAGAGGAAGTACTATTAGGAGAGAAATGATGTAATAAATGAAGGAAGTAGAAGTTTCGTAGAGTAGATACATAATGATTTCTCGTAATGGCAAGTTATCGTATCTGGTGTGTATACTTCACCGAATGACTATGGGTCCGAATGCGTCTCCTGATCTTTGTAATCCCAAAGATTACTATTTCGCACTTTAGATAACATTTATTTCAAAGGGAATGGGGTTTATTCTAAATAAATAGTTTTTTTTTCTACGATGATGTTTTAGTAACTCGATCAACTATTGTATATTTCAAATAAAGTTAAATATCACACTACCAAAACATCTCATTGAAGAGTGTTCCAGTTTTGAGAACAATTTGTTTTCTATATATTTTGAGATTTATTATTATATTTAATTTAGTTTATAGCAGCTTGAAAGAGGCGCAACACGCTTCAGGTACGAGATATAGTTTACCCTCTTTTTCTTGAAGTCACTATTATTAAAAAAGGATATTAACGCTCTCTAAATATTACCATTTATAGACATTTATCTGTCTCTATCAACGTCTAATTTAGATGGCATACTTTAACTCACATGATAGAGTCAAACCTGCTCCTATATTGCCTTCTCATTGCATAACAATATATATGATAGGCAATTTAAACATCCCTATGTTGTAAAAGAAAATTATATGAAACTTTTTAAATACTGTAAAAGAGAGAGACTGGTGTATCATTAATATACTCATTAGTCATACACAATGGAATATTTCATTATAATGTAATTAGTACTATATATACCATATAAACTGAGATATTCAATAGTCAAAACTTTCTCAAAACTCGAACTTTGTTTAATGTTATATCAATATATAAAATAATTTATATATAAATATATATATCTATAAATAAAATAATAGTTGTGTGGTATAGATGTGATATGTGATGCTATTAAGTTAGTATTAGTGTGTATTGAATGTATTAATGTTTATAGTTTAAGAGGTCGTATACACATAGTCATTAATAAACATTTTTTATTCAAACTGAGGCATTTTTATTTATTAGAAACTGTATCATTACCTAAATTAATATAGCGTAAGGCTAAATTTTAACAATAAAATGTTAAATGTTAAATAAGTTAAATTTTTCATCATTGATGAGATAAGATTTTTACATTTTTTCATGTTAGTATTAAATACAAATGGTTTTTGGAAAACATTTTTGTTTTTTTGAGAGCCGGTGCCGTAGTTTGTTTTTTTTTCGAAAAATCATCTTTATCTAGAAGTATAATAAAAACATATTTTTTCTTTTGTACAACCTTAATCTTTAAAATAAACATTGTTTTCTAGAAACTTCTAATCGTATATTGTTTAAAATTTTCCTACTGAATAAAATATCATGATTTTTAATAGGGACTATAAATAGCCAATACAGTTGCAGTAAACACTAACTAGCAAACATGCCCAGGGGCCACCTCTCTATTTTTTTTCATTATACATTTCCCACCTTCACCCTCCCCTCATGTCTTCTCTTCTTTTCCTTCTCTTCCAAACTTACCATTTATAATAAATCTATGTCATTTATACCTCATTTTCTAATCTGTTCATTTCCAAATTCTGTTATACTATCATAAAACACTTGTGTTTTTTTTTCCTAAACTTTTAAAAAAAAACTTAACCGAGACGAAGATTTCCTAAAATTGTAACACTTAAGCAGACATGGCGGTAGACCATTATATATATATATATATATATATATATAATATATATATAATATATATATAATATATATATATATATATATAATATATATAAACTATATAGTATATAATATATATATATATTTATATAATATATATTATATATATATATATATACAACAGCTAACATTAACAAATTCCAATACCTTACAGCAGTAAAGTACTACAAGACAAACAGAACAACATGAAAGCCACTGACAACCCTCCAAAAAAGCTATGAAAGTGTTCGAGCTAGAGTCACATAGGCATTAATGCATCGATGCATCGATGCATCGATGCATCGATGCATCGAAGCAGTATTGCAACACGCACACACACACACACACACACACACACACACACAACACACACAGCCACACACACACACACACACACACAGGAATATTTGGCAACTAACAAAGTTTTCCACATTAATAAAGCTTACATAGCACTCACCTAAAACTAAGAATATAATGTACAACGACAAACCTAAACACACCTTTAAGCCAACGAATAAACAGCTAACATTAACAAATTTCACAGACTTAACAGCAGTAAAGTAACCAAATTAGCATACCAAAAACGTAACCTATTCATCACGTTTTCATAACGTGTCTTAACATATCAATTTATTTTTAGCTATTTAACTATAGATACATGGAATTTAACAGATAGAGTTGATGATGGTTTATGTGCTGCTTGTGATAGTGCTTTCCTGTGGCAAATTGTAATTTGTATTATGAAACTAAGTAATTAATATGCCCACAACACACACACACACACACACATTTCACACACACCACTCATTTTCACGAATATAATGCTATCGTAACAAATGTTTTACATTATAGAGACACATAGCAACCCTAACGTAAGACTATAATATAGTTCAACAACAAAATTATCATACTACTCTTAAACACAATACAACTGGTTTACAGTAGCAATAGTTTCCATACTTAACAACAGTAAAGATCTAACATTACATAAACGTAACCTATTCACACTTTCAAGCATATCTCTAACATATAACAATGTTATTTGTACATTAACATGGTAATAATTTAACAAAAATTTACATACCCGTCTAATTAATCATACCTGGTCTAACGAATTAAATGCCTCACTTACCAAAGTTTTTTTCGCATTAACATAAACATAGTAATATTTAACAAAACAATCATTTTAAGACAGAGCACAACCTTCTACCAAGTCAAAACTAAAACGAATATGACGAAAAAATAAGTCTCGAGAGAAAAGATAAGGCAATATTACTGGAACAAACACAAGTCTAAGAGATAAGGGATAATTCAACCAATCACGGAAAGGTATAGGATATTTCAGCCAATCACAGAGTAGGGGCAAATATAGATAACGGATATGTCCAACATGGAAATAGCATCCAAAGTCTTACACTATATTTATAATATATATATATTATATATATATATATATATATATATTATATATATATATATTATATATATATATATATATATATATATATTATACTATATATGGTAAACATATACTAGGCATACGCCCTATGTAAAATAAAAAGAAATCCCAAAATAGCACACAGTAAAAAATATAATAAAAAGAATACATCTTCCACCGAGAGATCCCGGGTTTCACCCCTTGCTAGATGAATGAATCCCCCATGGGGTATCACCCCGAAGGGGCGTGTAAGCAGGCTGAGGCCTTACCCTCCTTCGGAGGGTAATGCCTGCTTACACGCCCCTTCGGGGTGATACCCCATGGGGGATTCATTCATCTAGCAAGGGGTGAAACCCCGGGGTATCTCTCGGTGGAAGATGTATTCTTTTATATATTTTATTATGTATGCTATTTTGGATTTCTTTTATTTTACATAGGGGGCGTATCCTATGTATATGTTTACCATATATATATATATATATATTATATAATATATATATATAATATATATATAAATATATATATAATATAGGAGTATATATATATATATATATATATTATATATATATATATATATATATATAGTGTAGACTTTGATGCTATTCCGTTTTGTTGGACAATATCCGTTATTCTATATTTGCCCCTACTCTGTGATTGGCTGAAATATCCTATACCTTTCCCGCTGATCTGGTTGAAATATCTCTTCATCTCTTAGACTTGTGTTTGTTTCAGTAATATTGCCTTATCTTTTCTCTCGAGACTTATTTTATCGTCATATTCGTTTTAGATTTGAACGTGGTAGAAGGTTGTGCTCTGTTAAAATGATTTTTTTTGTTAAATATTACACTATGTTAATGAAAACTTTGGTAAGTGAGCATTTATTCGTTAGACAGTATGATAATTAGGCAGGGTTATGATAAATTTTTGTTAAATATTACCATGTTATGTAAAATTAGCATTGATATGTTAGAGATATCTTTGAAAAAAGTGTGAATAGGTTACGTTTGTATGTAAATGTTAGCTCTTTACTGTTGTTAAGTATGTAAAACTTTGGCTAATGTAAACATTTATCGTGTTTAAGTATGTAATTTTGTTGTTGTAATATTATATCTTAGTTCAGGTGTGCTATGTTGGATTTATTAATGTAAAAACATGTACGTTAACATAGATTCGTGTGGTGTGTGGTGTGTGTGGTGTGTGTGTGTGTGTGTGTGTGTGTGGTTGTCTGTGGCATTTATTCTTCTTAGTTTTTAGCAAATTTAGGTAGGATACGTTAAAATCTTTGTTAAATATACTATGTTAATGTAAAATTAACATTGATATGTTAAAGACACGTATGAAAAAGTTGAATAGGTTACGTTTTGTATGCTATTTTGGTTACTTTACTCTGTTAAGTATGGAAATTTGTTAATGTTACCCTTATTCGTGCTTAAAGTATGTTAGGTTTCGTTGTACATTAATTCTTAGTTCAGGTATGCTATGTTAGCTTATTAATGTGAAAAAACTTTGTTACGTGTTGCCAAATATTCCTGTGTGTGTTGTGTGTGTGTGTGTGTGGTGTTGTGTGTGTGTGTGTGTGTGTGTGTGTGTGTGTGTGTGTGCGTGTGCGATTTTAAATTCCTTGTTTATTACCATTAGTCATCATTTTTCCTAATAAATCTTTGTAAATATTAATTTTGTAATGAAATATTAGCATTGATATGTTAAAGACATTCATGAAAAATGTGAATATGTTTACTTTTTGTATGCTATGTAGTACTTTACTGCGTTAAGTATGGAAATTTGTTTAATGTTAGCTGTTTTTATATATATATATATATATATATATATAAATTAATATATATATATAATATATATATTTATATAATATATATATATATATATATATAATATATTATATATATAATATATATATATATATAATAATATATATAATAAATATATATATATAGTATATATAATATATATATATATAATATAAATATATATTATATATATATATATAATATTATATATATATATATATATATTATATATATATATATATATATATATATATAATATATATATATATATATATATATATATTATATATATATATATATATATATATATCTACCGCCATGTCTCTTAAGTGTTACAAATTAAAACATATTTATTTAAGTCTCAAGTTTTTTAAAAAAGTTTTAGAAAATGGGTAATGTGAAATACAAATGTATATGATTGAACAGAAAAAATAGGTAGTGACATATATTTTTTATTAATAGTAAAGTATGGTAAAGCAGTAAAGCGTAAAACATGAGGGGGTGGGGGTGGGGTTGGGGCGGCCCGCTGGGGTTGTTTGCTGTAGTGTTTTACTGCTTTATTGCTTTATGGTCCCTAAAATCCTGTTTTTCGTGGAAATTTGACAACTTCTTTTCTAGAAACAATGTTTTTTAAAAATGCTTTTCAAAAATAAAAAATGTTTTTCATAAAAAGAAAATGTTTTCGAAAAAACAAAAATGTTTTCATCTAAAGACAATGTTTTTCAAAAAAACCATTTGTATTAACTGAAAATGTAAATCTTATCCTTCAATATGAAATTTACTTTTAACTTTAACTTTTTATCTATAACTTTAAACTTTAACTTTGGTAATGAAACAGCTTTTTCTATAAATAAAATGCCTCAGTTTGAAATAAAAAATGTAAGACTATGTGTATACGACCCTAACTAAACATACACAACACATAACAACATGCCATACACAACACAAACACACACACACACAAATCTTTAAAAAGATAGATATAGCATACATTAAACAAGTCGAGTTCAAGTTTTGACTTGAATATCTCAGTTGTGCAACATATGAATACCATTGTGTATGACTAAGAGAGTACCGCTTAAGTTCTCTGTATTAAGTTTCATATATTTGTACAACATAGGGATGTTGCTACATATATTTATGCAACATAGGGCGGTTGTTACATATATTTATGCAACATAGGGCTGTTGATAGAGCGTAAGTCTATGTATTATTAACTTATATCCTTTTAAAATTTCATTTAAAAGGGTAAAAACCACATTTTGGGGTTCGGCCTCATCTCAATTGGTGTCCCTGGACACCTTTGAGTGTATTGAAACTATGTTATTCATATTCTACATCACTGAAAACATATATAAACACCCTAATATTATAGTGATAAGCACATATTTACTAACTCGGGACCGCATCGGCCCTGCATCGGTGACGATACCGATAGCTCCAATGACTCATTTGTTCTATCTTACGAAACTTCTATTTCCTTCCTTCATCTTTTCTCTGTCCTGTACTCTGTAATTTTCTTTTTTTTCCAGCTGAGGATCCACTCAAAGGGGGGTCCTCGAACTCATTTTGGGGTTACGAAACCCAAAAAATTCGGAATCTATGTTCTTTGAAACATATATATAAATCACATCTCAATTGACTCAATATGCAACTGGACGCCAGAATTCCAGTTTGACTCCGCAATCACAAACTCCGGCTCGGCTCCCGGTGCATAATGCCTCCGTCATACTGAGACTTACCTTCTTCTTCTTCTTCTTCTTCTTCTTCTTCTTCTTCTTCTTCTTCTTCTTCTTCTTCTTCTTCTTCTTCTTCTTCTTCTTCTTCTTCTTCTTCTTCTTACTCCTCCTCCTCCTTCTTTTTTCCAGTAACAAAGATGCGTCATCAAAAGCTGAGACATCAAAAGATGAGTCATCAAAAGCTGAGGCCGATCAAAGTTGAGGCATCAAAAAGCTGAGGCTATCAAAGTTGAGGCATCAAAATATTTGTGTGTGTGGTGTGTGTGTGTATGTGTGTGGTGTGTTGTGTGAGTGTAGGTGTATATGGGTGAGTGTAGGTGTAAGTGTCATGGGTGAGTGTAAGTGTCTTTATGGCTGAGTGTAAAGTGGTCTATGGGTGGTGGTACAGTGTCGATTCCGAGCCGTATCCGACTGCACAGTGGTAATAGTGTATGTGGTGTGTGATGTAAGAAAAATGTGTAGGTTATATGTGTGAGCTTAAGTGTCTATGGTTGGGTGTGTTGTATAAGTAGCCTAGTGGGTGTGCGTGTGTGTATAAGTATGCCTAGCGGGTGTGTGTGTGTGTGGTGTGTGTGTTGTGTGTGTGTGTGTGTGTGGTGGTAGTGTACGGGTGTGTAGGTGTGAGGTTAGGACAGTAACATACAGGGACTTAAGTTAGGGGCAGATACCTACATGACCTCATGTTAGGACAGTTCCTTACAACAGGTACTGCGTCAGGTTACGCTACATGTGCTGCGCACTTAATCTCACTTAATCCCTCAGAACTTTTATGAAAGGTCAATTTCTAGGTCTTGATACGGTATGTCAGGCTCGAAATTGATCAGCAGGCAAGACCGGAAATCATCAAGGCCAAAACATCGGAAAAGGGGGCTTAAGCGACCTAAAGTGGGGTCAATTCGTATGAAGGAAGGAACATCCCTAAACAACTTTCTAATACACACCAAGATCGAATCCTCATACCTCAACGAACATAGGGGGTAAGACACTAATATTACGGTTATTCCTATGACGTAGGACATTTTTGTCATTGCTAGAAGTGGCTAGAAAAGTGTTGGGTTACTAACTGGTAGAATAGGAAAGATCCTAACACCTTCTAATAATATAACCGAATCGACTCTACGTAGCCTTAGTACATAGGGTAGGCATTATATGGGGTTTGGTTGCTAAAGATGTGGACATGTGCGTGCTAGAAGCCTAGAAGAATCAGTTAGCTCAAACTGAAAACCCTCAACAAAAGTGCAATTCTACCACCAATTGAAACATATATGTAGACACTCATTTGGTTCTAATATGTGGTAGGAGGCTGAATTCCATTCCAATGCGGATAAGCAGCTCCGGCTCCGGCTCCATATGGTTCGCCAATTAGTTTAACATAGCCATTCTATTATTTCATTTATTCTCTTCTAGTACACTCACTCAATTTTCGGCTTTCTAAGTCCATTTTTTTAAATTTTAAGGGGGTGGGGTGCCGTGCCCAATCCGTCCTTTGACGGTAGCCGGCTTGAAACATCGGGAATGCTACAC
Source organism: Trachelipus rathkii (assembly GCA_015478945.1). Taxonomy (NCBI): domain Eukaryota; kingdom Metazoa; phylum Arthropoda; class Malacostraca; order Isopoda; family Trachelipodidae; genus Trachelipus; species Trachelipus rathkii. Next base: position 37,014 of record JABUQX010009817.1, on the reverse strand, counting down.
ATGTTGCAAATATAAGGAAGAACATACCAAGTTTGAAGAAGATACGGTGACTCTAACAGTCTGAAAATTAAGAATTTATGTTCATTTTTAGGTGCCATTTCTTGCCCCATAAATGACCCCCGGCTGGGGCCCTGGGGACTATGGCGGACTCGAAAGTAACTACGGGAATCTTATTTTTGAAGACATTCTACCCCTGTTTGCCACCCGTCATGAATGGGCGTTTTTGACGAACGGGCTACGCCATCTACGAAAATAGGCGGCCAAGATGGGTTGAGCGTTCTAAAGGACCGTCTAAATGCGTCCTGGAAACACGTGTCATGCATCCGGGCAATCGCGTGCGAATGTCTCCGCTCTGCCACTGCTCGCATGACTGCTACGTCAGGAAGAGCATACTAGACCAGTCCCTGCCAGAAGCCAGAGCTCGGCTTCACATAGCTTTCAGAAACAAAAACTGTTAGGAAAGATGGGGGTATAGGGTAATTGATCTTAATACTACTTTGTTTAGGGGAGTGAATCGATTCGCGTTTGTGAAACCCACCAGGAATCGATTCATCAGTGTCGAATTATGTACTAATCAATACAAATATCGGTTGTATATTCAGGCATATACGATATATCGCACTAGAGGTTTAGAAAAGGGGGTGGGGGATAGCTAACTCATAGAACAGGACACCTAGACACCGTTTCTAATCGTAGTACGCAATTCGACTTCCGTGCCCTATTACACATAGGGGTAGGCAACTATACCGGGTGTATTCTATCGACGCTAGGACATGTCATGCTAGAAAAGGCTAGAAAAGAGGGGTAGGGTAATAACTCATAGAAGGAAGCATCCTAGCACCTTCTAATATACACCAATCAATTCCCCGTACCCAATAACCTAGGGTTAGACACTAAGACCGGTGTATTCTACAATATAGGTCGGCACGTGCTAGAAGCTAGAATATAGAATATATAGAATATATAGAATATAGAATATAGAATATATAGAATATAGAATATAGAGGCAGGTGACCTTTTTCGGCTTGCGGTCACTTTTTGAAGTGACCTTTTATGGCGGCACCCTTTGAAGTCTCTCTGTTCTTCGCCTTCTTATCAGTTTTGCGGTTTGTGGTTAGATAACTTGGGTCCCAAATGTTACTATTACTACTATTGTGATTAAACATATAGTCGTTGCATTCAGGTTATCGCAGTATTAAACTGTATTGACTATGTTTAAATACGACCCTAAGTTTCTATAGAAAAATCACTGTTAATAAATACGCCCAAAACAACGTCAGCATCTATTTCAACGATGTTTTATAAGGTTTATTCATACGAAGAGTAATATATGGTGGAAAGTGTGTCCGTGTCATGCTTACCAAGTTTGCATAGTTGCTTTTTCTTTCTGACGAGAACTTCACCAAATATGAGTAAATGTCGTCTCTCCAAGAAGACAAGAAAAACTGACTTTGGGGCAGCGCTGCGTAGCAGGAGCAAAAGTGAGTTTTGGGGTAAATCCAGAGCCGGATAAAAAAATTACAATACAATTCATAGGTCCGGAGGCTGAGCCGAAGCTAGAACCATGTAATTTTAAGATAATGTAGCAGGATCCGTGCAACTTTAAGATGGTGGGGCCGGAATCAGAGTCGGAGTCGGTTTTTTATAATGGAGCCCGAGTTGGGGCTGGAATTTACCGACTCCTCAGCCCTGTTTTCAAGTCCTTTTAACCAGGCCTACTGATTCGGAATCAGAGTTCGGAATCGATATGTTTTTGTGGAATTATCTGAATTTGAAGCATCATATTCCTAAAATTTGATATAGGAATCTAAAAAAATCGTAATCGGAATCAGAACCCAAGTTAGAATCGGAATCGGAATCGGATCCTAAAAGAATCAGAATCGGAATCGGAGCCTAAAATAATTGGATTCGGAACTCAAAAAAATCGGCATCAGATCCCCCAAAAATCGGAGTTGGACTAAAAAAGAATTGGGATCGGAACGTAAAAGAATAGTAATCGAAACCCAAATTAATCGGATTAGGAACCCAAAAGGATCAGAATCAGAACCCTAAAGAATCGGAATTGGAATATAAAAAAATCAGAATTAGAACTCAAAAGAATCGGAATCGGAACCTAAAAGGTTCGGAATTGAGACCACCAAAAATTCGGGGCCGGACCCAAGCAAATATAAATCAAAATCAAAATGAATCAGAGTCGAAACCAAAAAAGAATCGGAATCGAAACCTAAAAGAATCTTAATCGGATTCCAAAAGAATCGAAATCGGTATCGGAACTTAAAAGAATCGTATTCAGAACCCAAAAGAGTCGGAATCGGAACCCCACAAGAATCGAAATCGAAACCTAAAAGAATCGGAATCGGATCCCAAAAGAATAGGAATCGGAGCCGAAAAGAATTGGTATCAGAATCTAAAAGAATCTGAATCGAAACCCAAATGAGTCGAAATAGGAACCCAAAAGGATCAGAATCAAAACCTTAAAGAATCGGAATTGAAACCAAAATAAAAAAAAAAATGGAATCGGAACCCAAAAGAATAGGAATCGAAACCCAAATTAATCGTAATCTTAACCTAAAATCGGAATCGAAATTCGAAAGAATCAGAATCGAAACCTATAAGGATAAGAATCGGAAACTAAAAAAATCGAAATCGGAACCCAAATGAATCGGAATCGAAACCCAAAAGAATCGGAATCGGAATCGAAAATTAAACAAATTGGAATCGGAACCCAAATGAATCGGAATCGAAATATAAGACAATCAGAATCTGAGTCGGAACCTAAATGAACCAGAATCGTAACTAAAAAGAATCAGATTCGAAATCTGAAATCAAAAGAATCGGAATCGAAACCTAAAAGAATCGAAATTGGAACCCAATAGAATCTAAATCGGAATCCAAAAAGAATCTTAATCTGAACCTAAATGAACGCAAAGATCTAAAAAGAAGATCGAATCGTGGAACGCCAAAGAATCGGAAAGGCCGAAGACCCAATATAGAATAGGAATCAGACCAAAAAGAATCGGAATCGGAAGCAAAAAATCTGAATCGGAACCAAAAAGAATCAGAATCGAAGCTTGAAAGAATCGAAATCAGAACTCAAACTAATCGGAATCGAAGCTACAAAGAATCGGAAACTATAAGAATCGGACTCGGAACCAAAAAAAATCTGAATCAGAATCAAAACTTAAAGATTCAGAAACGAAATCGGAACTCAAAAGAATGAAAATCGGTGTCGGAACCCAAAAGAATTTGAATCGGAACCCGAAAAAATCAGAATTGGAAGCTAAACGAATCTGAATCGCCATCAAAACCCAAAAGAATAGGAGTCAAAATCGGAACCCAAAAAGAAAAGGGTATCTAAATCGGAATCGATGTCGTCTACAACTCAGTTTTCATCTTGTAAACATCTTAAAACCCATTGACCAACCAATGAACCCACCCGAATATCAAAATAAAAACAAAGTAATGAACTGGCACCAAATTTATTATGTCATGTCCCATAACTCTTCAAGATTTATGTCCCATTAATATCCTTCCCACACTAAGAAATCAAGGATCATATTCTCTATCACTATATTATTTATATTAGGTATTATATATGAGTTGTATAGTTGTTAGTATAGTCTTAGGGTTGGGGTGTATATATGATGATATAGGTGATAGTATTATAATATTATGGCATAATTCGAGTACTATATAGTAGTAAATAATATATTAGTTTTATATAAGTATAGAGTATCTCTAGTGATAATATATGATGCGTATAGTAGCTTGGATGTACAATAACATATTACTATGTTGGAAATCATCAAGATCGTAGCTTCGGAATTTAGTGCTCCAAAATTGTTTGTTATTTGCTCAAATTTTCAAAGTTATAGGTTTTGGTCAAAATCACCTAAGATTACAATTTATTCTATATAATATATATTATATACGTAGAAGCGATCAGATACTATCACTGTATATATATGTAGTATAGTACTGTATTATATTATTATATAGCTTATATCAATTGGAGTATAGAGTAGGACTAGTATAATAGGACTGACAGGATGTGTACATGTGGGTAGTAGTTGTAGGGGGCGTCTTATGTAGTAGAGGATAGTAGTTATATATATAATAGTTAGTAATATTAGTTGCGATGTGAACGTATTGAGTATGGTTGAATATATATACTATATGTATATATAGTATATATTATAGTTATATATACTAATGTATTATATAGTAGCTACCGTATGATAAGATTAATATAGTATTAATAATATATTAATATATATATATATATATTATATACTAACTATGTTATATTTATATTTATAGTTATATATATAGTATATAGTAGGTAATATATATATATATAAATATTATAGTTAGTAGTATATAGTATATAGTTATATTATACTACTATATATATATATATATTATATAATAGCTATATATATATATATAATATTTATATATATATTGTATATAGTATAGTTATATTAATTATCTATTATAAGTTGACAACGCTATAGTAGTATATAGTATGATATAAGTCATATAGTTATACGTATAATATATTATAAGTATGATAATTTAAATTATATATATAGTATGATAGTACTATTATAGTACTGCATACTTTATTGATAATCTAGGCGATGTTGGGTCTATTATACTATATATGATACGGTAGTCTGACTTATATATATATGATATATATATATATATACTACATAATATAGTATATATATATGTTTTTGATGAGGTTATATTATATATTGTATTAATATATATATATAGTGAATGATATTTTATTATATATAGTTTATATATATATATATTATATATATATATATCAGTAATTATATTGAATATATAGTAGTATCTCACTAGTCTAGCTATATAGTAAGGGGACCGAATTCGACGGCCAACAAACATTCGGCATTAGACGCATGTGTTTTTGGTACCTTTTGGCACTAGACGAACGTTTTGTACGTTTTTGACGCTTAAGGCGTCAAATTAGGGTTTTCTGAGGTTAGCGATGCTTTTTCTGAGGTCGACGATGCGTTTAGAGCAGGGAATCCAAGTCAAACACCGAAATGACTTGGATTTTCCCAAACATCGTTAGATTTTGACGCTTGATGCGTCAAGGTCTGGGAGCCAATTTTCGGCGGTTTCGGAGTCGGAAATACAAGTAATGTCAGCCGTTGACTTGGATTTTCCATAAAGTCATTGATTTTGATTTTGACGCTTAATGCGTAAAGTTAGGATTTCCGAGGTCAGAGAATCCGATTTCAAGGTCTACGACACCTTTCGTCCAAGTGATGTCAGCATCTGGCTTGGGCAAGGTCCCCAACTCCGAAAGAGCTTGGCTCAATGACGGTGGTATGTGAGACCGCCTTCGGAGGCTCTAACGCTTCTGAACGACAGGAAATGCCAAGTCATGTCAGGAGTTGACTTGGAAATTTCCATCACATTGTTAGATTTTGACATTTGTTGTGTCAAAGTACTGATTTCTATTGCAGGCAAGACCGTTTTTAAGGTCAGGATGACAGATTTCTGAGTTTTTAGCAGGGTTATTAACGTGTCTTATAAGCCACACTTTCCCCCTTTAATTTATAGCTTTAGCTGACGGATCCACCTGAAATTTGTTACACCAACAGTTGGTGGTGTCATCTTGCCTGACTTACTGCAATACGTTTTATTTGAAAATGTATTTTGCATAAACACAACATAAAAAATATGTTCTTTGTATAGAAATGGCAAATAATTCATAAAAACATTCTATGTTTTTAATAAAACTTATTAAAAAATGAATTAATCAACTGATCAATAAATCAAAGCCGAAATATCATAGTCCTCTCCCCACTAATGATCCATTGGTTAAGTGATTAATTCATATTTTTTTTAATAAGTTTTAGGAAAAACATGAAATGTTTTTATGAATTTTATGCCATGTCCATACAAAGAACTTATTTTTTATGTTATGTTTATGCAAAATACATGTTCAAATAAAACGTAATGCAGTAAGTAAATAGAACAAGGTCTGGAATGGTATGGAGTAGGGGATGGGGTATGATGTTTGCGCTACTTCTTTACTCCTTTAGGGTCAATAAGGTACACATTTTTAATAAAAAAGAAATAATTTTTTTTTCATTTAGTAAAAACCTGTTTTAATAACTTTTTAATAAAAGTTTTAAAATAAATAAAATTTTTATAAATAAAACTTGTGAAATAATAAAAATAAAATAACATAAAATAAAACTATAAATGTAGAATAGTATTAAAAATAAAAAATAAAAACATTTTTCATAAAATATAATTACAAATAAAACTTTTAAAATGAATAAAATCCTAGCAAGCAAAATAAAACTTAACAAACAAAAATATAAATGTTTCAGTGTGCACACGAGAATATATTAGTTAACGTATAAAAAAAAACGAGAATTGAATATCGAATGAACATATATAAATGTTGGCTTACGACGTTTAGAAGGCTGAGAACAGATGCAAGGCATTGTAGAAATAACAGCCATGCTATTTGTAAGGTTGCGTAAGGTCTGGATAGGCAATGTATTAAGTAAAGCAAAGCAACTCTATAATTAGTATGTGTGTGTGTGTTGGTCCGATCATTTGAGGAACAACCCTCCGAGTTCAACTTCTCTGGCTTGGAAAACGCGTTGGCGCTGTGTTGCCGGCGTCCTTGGAGAAACGATGCAGCACTCGAACTCGCCCCGTCATTGACATGCAGTGTTATCGGTGTAAAAAAATCCCCGGAGTTCAGTGCAGCTCCCTAGACAGCAGCTAACAAGATGACTTGGTCATTCGAAATGCGGCGGGGCAAGGAGCGGCACGGAGAAACGGGTGGTGCGGTGCGGTGCGGTGCGGTGAAGTGGGACCTCGGGGATAAGCCCAAACTCGCGGACGACCTCGGCAAACGCTTCGCTGTCATCGGAAACCACTAATTTGACGCCTCAAGCGTCAAACACGCCGAAAAAATCAATGTTGCAAAATATTGCTTGCAACATTTGCAACATCCGCTTGCAACATTTTGGCTGCCGAAGTAGCAACCCTTACTACTAACCACCTAGGAACAGGAGTGAGAGTTGCAATAACTCTTTGTAGTCTTCTCTTAGATTACTTCCGTCTTTTAGGACAGTTTGGATGTAATTAACCATGCTCACTCGTTGTTCTTCTAGAAAGCCTTGAACTGGACTTTCTTCATCCAGCATTGTCGTATATGACTTCCTATCAAGTGAAGCCCACAGAAGTTGGAAGTTCCGAAAAATGTGGATGTCAGGACCACTTGATGGTATGCCAAAACACTCCTCAAACACTCCTTTCAATATTATTCATGGGTGTGATTCCGGCAAGCCAACCACAACAATGTTTCGTTCGAATTCCCTTTCAATTCTGGTACATGCCCCTTGAATCAGTTCTGTACTAGAGGCTGTATTATCAAAAGATATATCGATTATAATGTCACATAGCCAAAATTGGTACTCTTCCCGAATAACTACCTCATCCTTCTGCTCACCAGTGTCTTTCAGGGCAACAGGTACTCCAAGCAAATGCTCAAAATCTTTGCCAGTCACTAGGACTGCAACTCTATCTTCCAAAGTTTTGACACTCCCATGGGCAACTAAGGGCAACAGTTTACTATCCCAATGCAAGACCAAATGAGGTGTATTTTCAAAGACTGACTCTTCGATGCTGTTTGCCATTTTACTTCTATTAATCGTCTGAGCTCGGTAAACGGTAGCTGGAGATACGGAAATTTTTTATACATCTTGGCCAAGACTCTTTGCAGTTGCTATAAATGAAGTACTTGCTTGTCGAATAGAGAGCTGTTCGCGATCCCAAGTAGACGTGAATGTCTGATCAAGAGGTTTTAATCTTGGGCTTTGCTGGAGACGAAAACTTGGCCTCTTCGCCACTAGGTGCTGATGATGATAGAGATGAGTCTTCCAGTATAACTGTCTTATTGATTTCAACGATAGCTTTGTAATGTTTCATCTCATATGATTCTTATTTTCTACTTTTGTACACTTAGCTTTTCTTTTCGTGGCGAAAACCTTGTCTACTCCATCCATTGACAAACTCATACAATCTTCTCTTTGTGACCTAAGAAATTCTTTATCTTCTTGTGATACGCTAGTCATGTCCATCACATTTTGCGGGAAATGTCAAATAACTCGACGAGATCACCTGAAATATGCCAGGTTTCACGGCGTTCTTATCGTGTTTCGATTTCTCTTACCTAGATTTTGGTATTCTTTGTACAGCTTCTGTATACCAGCACGGATATTCTCCTCCGTCTTAACAGGGATATTTGCCTTCACCCACACTTCCTGTAGTTTCGTACTATTAGATCTAGTAACATCCGAAAGTGTTTCTTTCATTTCCTTGTGATGATACATAAACACTAACAGTACTTGTTCCTTTGAAGGGAGCCGAGCTCCTAAAAACTCTCCACTAGGCACCTTTTCTAGCAGCCAAAGTTCTCTTTTGCTTCCCATTATAACGTTCAATTACCTGCAACAGATGAAAGAAATACATGTAAAGCCCATTAGTACAATGCACTTCAATATTAGAAATTACACTAGGTTGAGATAAAAGTGATCAATGTGTGCAACCCCTAAATATTATGTAATCTTCTTGAAATTTGGCATACATATCTCTTATATCACTGAGACTCGGGACGTAAGCAAAGTCATATGAAAGTCACATCTTTGAAAAAATGAAACACCCTAATATATATATTTACGCAACATCTCTTATCTCATCTGCCAGCTGTTTTAAATTGTAAATCACTATAAATAGAAGATTGTGACCTTTCATGTTTATTAATGGCATTGTGCAGATTGTTAAGATAATCATAACCAATTTTAGACCAAACTGCTTCTTCTTTAGCAAACATATGGCATGGACAACAAAATAGTCTATGTAATTTAGCACTTCCTGCAAGCCACTTGGTTTTCTCATATTGCGTTGTTTGGAAAGCTCGAACATATTCCTGTCCTTTGTCTTTGTGAGGAGTTCTAAGATTCGGCAATTCGAGGCTCGGTCGGCCACTTTGTATTAAGTTCAATTTTTCTTGCAAAGTGTGGAGACGAAAAAGACGCTTCAATAATTTTTCGAAAGCGCAAGACAAATCATCCATTGTTAATAGATAATCAATAACTCACACTAAAGAAAACGCATTATATATATATATATATATATATATATATATATATATATATATATATATATATATATATATATATATATATATATATATATATATATATATATATATATATATATATATATATATATATATATATATATATATATATATATATATATATATATATATATATATATAGTATATATATATATATATATATATATATATATATATATATATATATATATATATATATATAAGTAGTAGGGAGGGGATATTGGAACCCGAAAAACCCACCCCAACCGACGAAAAACCCACCCAGCGAAAAACCCACCCAACGAAAAACCCACCTACCTGACCGACCTACCTGACCTTTTTTTTTACCGTGACCTTTTTTGAGCTCGAATTTTTACCTGACCTTGACCTTTTTTGGGCCTTGACCTTTTTTTGGCCTTTACCTTTTTGGGCAACCTGAATTTTTTACCTTAACTTTTTTTGGGCCTTTACCTTTTTGGGACTTTACCTTTTTTTCGACCACCCCCTTTGGTCTTCCATGGGTCATTTTTGGCCCACTTTTTGGCACCCCTATTTTTTGCAACCCTTCGAAAACCCTAATTTTTGCAACCCTTCGAAGAAGGGTTGCGCCAAACGGTTGCGCAGCAACCGTTGTACGTATTACCCCCTATTTTACGCCCCCTAATTTTTTCTTCGGCCATGGGTCAATTTTTGCCCACGGTAATTTTTGGCTACCCTTTGATCTTCCGTGGGTCATTTTTGGCCCACGTTAATTTTTGGTTACCCTTTGGTCTTCCATGGGTCAATTTTGGCCCACGGTAATTTTTGCCTACCCTTTGGTCTTCCATGGGTCAATTTTGGCCCACGGTAATTTTTGGCCACCCTTTAGGGGCTTAGCCCTATTTTTTGATATTTCGGTAACATCTACACACGCACACACACACACACACACACACACACACACACACACACACACACACCTAGCCTACACCTAGCCTACACCCAGCCTCCATATAGCCTACACCCAGCCTCCACATAGCCTACACCCAGCCTACACCACCCAGCCTGTACCTAGCCTACACCTACACCTAGCCTACACATAGCCTACACCCAGCCTACACCTAGCCTCCACCCATCCTTCACCTAGCCTACACCTACACCTAGATTCCACCCAGCCTGTACCTAGCCTACACCTACACCTAGCCTCCACCCAGCCTTCACCTAGCCTACACCTACACCTACACCTAGCCTCCACCAGCCTTCACCTACACCTACACCTAGACTCCACCCAACCTTCACCTAGCCTACACGTGCCCCTACAACCTTGATATTTCAGCCTTGACCCTGCCATATACCATGGGTCAATTTTGACCCACGCTAACTTGATGGCTTTGATGGTTCCCAACCACCGTAAGAAGTATCTAGTGATGTTCTATTAGTGTTCTATGATTATTCTATGAGTGCTGGGTGAGTGCCAGGTGAGTGCCAAGTGAGTGCCAATGAGTGCCAATGAGTGCCAAGTGAGTGCCAATGAGTGCCAAGTGAGTGCCACATAGTGCCAAGTGAGTGCCACATAGTGCCAACTGAGTGCCACTTTTTTCAAGCCTTTTCTAGCCTCCCCTGAGCCCCGAATGCCCCTAATATGGGTGTCTACCCCTAGGTTATAAGGTATGAGGATTCGAATGGTGTATATTACAAGCTGCTAGGATGCTTCCTACTATGAGTTAGTATTTTTCTACCACTTATAGCCTATATATATATATATATATATATATATATATATATATAGAAATATATATATACTATATATATATATATATATATATATATATATATATATATATATATATATATATATATATATATATATATCACTATGACACTTATACACACATTCACTATGACACTTATAAACACTAGGACACTTATAAGCACTTACACTTGCCATAGGCACTTACATTAAACCATAGACACTTACATTAAACCATATACACTTACATTCACACCATCACACAGATACACTTACACTTACACTCACACACTCGATATTTTGATGCCTCAACTTTGATGCCTCAACTTTGATGCCTCAACTTTGATGCCTCAGCATTAATGCCTCAACTTTGATGCCTCAACTTTGAAGGTTCATCTTTGATGACTCATCTTTGATGAAGTCATCTTTGATACCGTCTATATTGATGATTCATCTTTGATGAAATCATCTTTGATGGCTCATCTCTACCCTACATTAAAGAACAGAGTTAATATTAATGCCTTCCCTAGTTCATAAGCTATCCACCAGGGCGCCGCATGCGCCCTCCGCGTGAAGATCCACGAACCCGCACCCGCAGGTGCGACCCGCCGCGTTCCCGCCCGCCGCGAGCGCCCGCAGGCGCAATATTTCCGCGTACCCGCCCGCCGCGAGCGCCCGCAGGCGCAATATTTCCGCGTACCCGCCTGTCATGATGGTTACCGAACATTAGAGCTAATCGTTTTCATGTTAAGTTTACCCCTTTTTTATTTCTTGAATTGCATAATTACTGAATTCTTCCTCGTTTCAAAATCTCATAACTACATACTTTTTTTTTTTTCTTTTCTTCTTTTTTGTTTGTCGTTTTTTGTTTTGTTGCGGGGAGTTTTAATGTCATGAATTTTATTTTTTATTTATTTTTTTGCATTCATGACCAGCAATTGATTTTAATAGCTGTAATATTTATTCCATCTTTCCCTTTTAAATCTTCCTTGCCAATGGGACAGTTAGGTTTTGTACGTCTGCAGGACCGTATTTTTTAATAGCCATTGGTGATGAATAAAGATTTTACGTTATTAATAGTTGTAATTGAGTTTTTAAAATTGCTTTAAAGTTTTATTATCTTTATTTATATGTAAGTTTCCCTGTTTAAAGTTCCCCTGTTTTAATATTTCTTTAAAGTACTAGATGTACGACATTTTTTCTAAATTTGTACGATTTTTCACCTGAAGCCTGTGCTTTTGACAATACTTTGTCATTATATTTTTGATGTTTTGAGCTGCCCCTTTTATTCATAAAGTTAAAGTTATAATATTTCTTCTTTTATTAAGGTTCGTTTACTGGTTACGTAATAAATAAACTTTTTTATATTTATATTCCAAAAAGGCCTTAATTTGAAACATGTTTTTTGTGTTAAGTACTTCCAATCCTTTGTTAATACTTTCATTTATAATTTCATTGTTTTAAAATTAAATATTTTCTTTACTGAAAACTAGTTCTGTACTTTTCAGAACATATGCAGAGACCTTCCTTTGTCAAAACTAGTTTTCTTTTAAATAGTGGAAAACGTTTGGTTTAGAAACACATTTCTTGTTATGAGAAGTCATTTGTGGGACCTTGACGAATTACTTTCGGTCGACTTACTTCGTATATAAAGTAGGCTTGAAATTTCCGCAGGCCTTTTGTCAATTTTGGTTCGTGCGTGAAGGTTGTGTTGGACCCTCTTAAGTTTTTTTTTTTAATTTGTTTTGACGTTTACCCACTTTTACTTTAGGAGCTGTATCGGCTCCTTAAGTTTGTGTAGAACATTGGCTCATATTTGGCGACTAAATGTGACGTTAGGCCAATGAGAGACATTTTTTCGTTATTTCGTTGATTTTCGCTGATGGTTTCTTGCTGGTAACCGATGTCGATGTTCAGGGTCTGATTTTTCTCTCGGTGAGTGACATAAGGAAATAAATGCTTCTAGATAAGCCTTTCTTTGTTTTTAATCGGTCAATTTTACCTTTTAGAATTAAATGGTTTCAACTGAGATGGAGTTGGTTATTGCTCAATATTTGTTTACGATAAATAATTTTTCTTTATTAGAGTATTTGTATTATTATTATTATTATTATTATTATTATTATTATTATTATTATTATTATTATTATTATTATTATTATTATTAATTGTATTATTTTTATTACTTTTTTCCTTTACTACGCAGTTTATATTCCTGACCAGAATACTCTCCGTTTATATTTTTAGGTCAGGAATGATGTGGCGTGGTATGGAAGAATCCTTAATTTCTTTTCTTGTAGAAGGATCTATTGGTCCCCGTTGCTTCTGTTGTGGCTTTGATGACTTATTGGTTCGTGAAAGAAGGATCCTTTAGTCCCTTTTGGTGGGTGGGCTATTCAGCTGAATATTCCTTTATTTAATGATATTTTTATTGGTTCTTTGTTACTGAAAGGTTCATTCTAATATTTTTTTATAATGAAGTTTATATCAAGATGGTATTGTTAATGTAATTACGTTTAAATTTAAGTTTTAAGCACTTTTCTTTATTAGTGTACTCCTTATTATAGGTTTATTATTATTATTATTAATTATTATTATTATTATTATTAATTATTATTATTATTATTATTATTATTATTATTATTATTATTATTATTATTATTATTATTATTATTATTATTATTATTATTATTATTATTATTATTATTATTATTATTATTATTATTATTATTACTTCCTCGCATGCAAAGGATATTTATATTTATTTCCTCGACCAGAATACTCCGTTTTATATTTTTTAGGTTGGAATGATGTGGCGTGGTATGGTAGAATACTGATTTCCTGAATTTGACGAAGGAGCTATTGGTCCCCTTTCATTTCCTTGTTGGTGGATGACTTACAGGTTCTCCTTTTATTGAAGATTTTCATTTACCAAATCTGGATATTAAATTGGTACTGTTAATAAACTTGATTTTTTTTTATATTTTTTATTTATCCTGGTTAAGACAAATATATAAATTTTTTATTGCATTTCTTCCTTTGATACTTGTGCTCCTAAATATTATTGAAAACTGGCTGAGTAAACGGGCATTTTTATTTTTATTTATTTATTAAAATTTGAACTTTATTTGGTAAATGTGTTAGGTTTTGCCTCCATATTCCGTGAGCATGGACATTTTTATTTAACACACCGCCCGTCGCGTGCGCCCGCAGGCGCAATATTCCTGCGGGAATGAAAAATATATATAATATGAGTCATTCATTTTTATTTCATACTTAAACATTTCAAAGAATTTCTTTTCAAATATACTATGAGTCATTCATTTTTATTTCATACTTAAACATTTTTATTAAAAACATTTTCGTGAACATAAAACTGTAACTCGTTACAGACCTATTATTTAACACATATATTTATTAACATTATTTTTACTTAATACTTTTTACTTAATACTTTTTAATTTATAAATTTTTTAAAAATTGTATGTAAGAAGAAAAAGCCAAAGTGTCTGATATAAAATCATTTTATTTTACTACAATTGTACGAAATTTTACTAAAAACATTAACATTACATACCTTAAAGCAGTAAATCAGTAAATCAATAGAGGTGTTACCTAACACCTAGGGGGGGGGATTAGTATGCTTTTGTTTTACTGCTTTAACTCTTGTTTTACTGCTTTAACTCTCTGCTTTACTGTTTTTAACTTTCTGCTTTTTACTGCTTTAACTTTCTGCTTTACTGCTTTAACTTTCTGCTTTACTGTTTTAACTTTCTGCTTTACTGTTTTAACTTTCTGCTTTACTGTTTTAACTCACATGTTTTACTGCTTTAACTCATATATTTATTAACATTACATACCTTAAAGCAGTAAATCAGTAAATCAATAGAGGTGTTATTACCTAACACCTAGGGGATTAGTATGCTTTTGTTTTACTGCTTTACTGCTTTAACTATCTGCTTTACTGCTTTAACTTTCTGCTTTACTGCTTTAACTATCTGCTTTACTGCTTTAACTTTCTGCTTTACTGCTTTAACTCATATATTTATTAACATTATGTTTTCTTTTATTTTGTTTTAATACTTTTTATTTTTATTCTTTTTATTCTTTTTATTTTATTTTTATTATTTTACTTTTTATTATTATTTTATTTTGTTTTAATACTTTTTTTTTTATTCTTTTTATTCTTTTTATTTTATTTTTATTATTTTACTTTTATTATTATTTTATTTTGTTTTAATACTTTTTATTTTTATTCTTTTTATTCTTTTTATTTTATTTTTATTATTTTACTTTTATTATTATTTTATTTTGTTTTAATACTTTTTATTTTTATTCTTTTTATTCTTTTTATTTTTTTTTTTTTATTTTTTTTTTTTTTTTATTTTTATTTTATTTTTTATTATTTTTATTATTATACTTAGTGTTATTTACTTCATGCCTATTGTTATTATTATTTAGAACACACACACACACACACACACACTTACACTTATACACACATTCACTATGACACTTATACACACATTCACTATGCCACTTACATTTACCCATAGACACTTACATTTACACTTATACACACACACACACAGATTTACTTACACAGATTTACTTACACTCACACAGATTTACTTACACTCACACACAGATTTACTTACACACACACACACACACACACACACAGATTTACTTACACACACAGATTTACTTACACTCACACAGATTTACTTACACACACACACACACACAGATTTACTTATACACACATACAGATTTACTTACACACACAGATTTACTTAACACACAGATTTACTTACACTCACACACAGATTTACACACACACACACACACACACACACACCCACACACACACACACACACACACTCACTTACACACCCACACACGCACATTCACTTACACATATAACGTATAATTTATTAAAACATTTTATGTTTTAATTAAACACGTACATTTATATTACTCATTCAAATATAACTAAAATTATTTCAAAGTTTCTTAAAACTTCTATAATAAATCAATCATTATCTTTGAACAAAGAATTTATTATTAACTGTTAATACTTTTTGTTTATAAATTTTATAACTATCAAGTTTTAAAATAACTTTTAGTAAAATTTTATGAAATTTTATTAAAAACATATATTTTACGTACCTTAAAGCAATAAATCAGAAAATCAGTAAAGTCAGCCCCTAGCACCCCTCTACACCAAGCTATGCCACGTTTTGTTCTATTGACTTACTGCTTTACATCATCTTTAGCCATGTAATAAGTATAAAAATAACAAAATAAGCTCTTCTCTGCTAACATAACATGTATTTTATTAAAATCATTCTAAGTTTTTATTTAAAAATAACAATTATTCACTTACATTTATATTATCCGCTCGATGTTAATTAAAAATATTTCAAAGTTTTTTAAATAATTTGGATTTTCTTTATTATTATCTATGTACATTGACAATCCAACACGAGAAAACACAACAACCCGCACTCGTTACAGATACGAAACTGACCTCTCTCTGTAAAATGTGTTGAAATAACTACTTTAGCCCTAAATTTAGGATAAGCCTTTTTGTACCCCGGGGCGATTTAGGCCTAATACCAGGTCAAAATATATTTCAAACTGACCTTTTTCTGTAAAATGTGTGCAATAACTACGGTTAGCCTAAATTTAGCCTAAATTTAGATAAACCTTTTGTATCACACAGGCGGATTTTAAGCCTAATAATTAGTCAAAAGATGTAATTCCAGTATATACAAGAATTGATCGAGAATCAATGTTATTATTTTATAAATATATTTCAAACTGGAAACATGCTGGATCGGTAAGATCCTTTGAGCAGGTAAGAAGGAAATGTTTACCTTTCTTGTGAGTGGACGGAGTAATCCTTATCTCTATATGACCTCGTATGTGATTGGTCGAGAATTATTTTATCGCTTTTTGGTTTTAAGGTATGAAAAAACATGTTTTTTCATATCCTGAGCCCAAGTTTCGTTTATTTAAACTCTTAACATACATGTAAATATTTATTTAAGAAAGTAAAAATAAGGATAATAAAACTTTACTATATAATTAGAAATTTAATAATCATTATCTTACAATAATTTATATATATATATATATATATATATATATATATATATATATATATATATATATATATATATATATATATATATATATATATATATATATATATATATAAGGATAACATTAAATATATACAAACGTGTTAAATATATTTACAATGGTTTATATATAAGGTTAACATTAAATATAATACAGGAATATTATTATATATTACACTTCCACATGATGTTTTCGCCTATTTTATATTAAAATTCTTTAAATCTTTGCAAATATGCCAATCATTTATATCATTATCGATGATATAGTTTCGTATCTCAGTAATACCTTCAGTTAACACATACGTAAAAAGTTCCCGTTCAGATATCATAGTATATTTACATTCTGGGTCACCTGCATAAATACTTTCCTGCCATTGTTTTCTAAGTAGATAAATGAATTTTTGTACGTCTATAGAACTTAGGAAGCGATCGATGATGTGCGTAGGATCATCGATCAGGGTTTTCTTAAATGCGTAGTATTCTTGGTATAACATGTAATGAATTACGGTTACGTAATTAGATAACACATATGTCTTCTTCATCTGTATTAACATGCGCTTACGTACCTCTAGCATATATTTCATCTGCGCTAGGCCTGAAATGTAGAATCCAAATGATGTAGGTTCAAATACGGTTGTTTCATTATTTCTCACCCATAATCTAACTTCCAAGCTGATTATGTTTTGATGTTTATAAAATGATAGAGTAAGTTGCTTATCGCTGGTTTCTTCGCACAGGCTAATAACTGTTTCGGTCCAGTTTAAAGCTGAGCTTGGTTTAAAGTATTCTGTAAGCCACTCTTCAGTGTGATTACATATACAAAGTAATTCATTTGGCCTCACGAAAATACGCTTGGTATTATAACATGGTGATTGGGTAGCACACTTGAAAAATTCAAATCCATCGGGCTTTCTTTTATATAAGAATGAAACCCTACTACCGGGGATCTTGATTTCCCATTGGACAATGTCTTGTATTGAGGTATACCTGTTAAGGTGAATCATGATATACACTTAGTGAAAATAGAACACTTTTATTACAAACCAGAGAACTTGTGCACCGCTTAACAGCCAAAACGAGTATGATTTTAAAATGAGTTTGGGTCTAAAACATCCGACTGCTCAAATATAATTTTCATCCAATCAGAGGTAGGGCTCAGGATATGAAAAAACATGTTTTTTCATACCTTAAAACCAAAAAGCGATAAAATAATTCTCGACCAATCACATACGAGGTCATATAGAGATAAGGATTACTCCGTCCACTCACAAGAAAGGTAAACATTTCCTTCTTACCTGATCAAAGGATCTTACCGATCCAGCATGTTTCAGTTTGAAATATATTTATAAAATAATAACATTGATTCTCGATTCTTGTATATACTGGAATTACCTTTTGACCTGGTATTAGGCTTAAATCCGCCTGTGATACAAAAAGGTTTATCCTAAATTTAGGCCTAAATTTAGGCCTAACGTAGTTATTGCACCACATTTTACAGAAAAAGGTCAGTTTGAAATATATTTTGACCTGGTATTAGGCCTAAATCGCCCCGGGGTACAAAAAGGATTATCCTAAATTTAGGGCTAAAGTAGTTATTTCAACCCATTTTACAGAGAGAGGTCAGTTTCGTATCTGTAAGGAGTGCTGGTTGTTGTGTTTTCTCGTGTTGGATTGTCAATGTACATAGATAATAATAAAGAAAATCCAAATTATTTAAAAAACTTTGAAATATTTTTAGTTAACATCGAGCGAATAATATAAATGTAAGTGAATAATTGTTATTTTTAAATAAAAACTTAGAATGATTTTAATAAAATACATGTTATGTTAGCAGAGAAGAACTTATTTTGTTATTTTTATACTTATTACATCGCTAAAGATGATGTAAAGCAGTAAGTCAAAAGAACAAAACGTGGCATAGCTTGGTGTAGAGGGGTGCTAGGGGCTGACTTTACTGATTTTCTGATTTATTGCTTTAAGGTACGTAAAATATATGTTTTTAATAAAATTTCATAAAATTTTACTAAAAGTTATTTTAAAACTTGTTAGTTATAAAATTTATAAACAAAAAGTATTAACAGTTAATAATAAATTCTTTGTTCAAAGATAATGATTGATTTATTATAGAAGTTTTAAGAAACTTTGAAATAATTTTAGTTATATTTGAATGAGTAATATAAATGTACGTGTTTAATTAAAACATAAAATGTTTTAATAAATTATACGTTATATGTGTAAGTGAATGTGCGTGTGTGTGGGTGTGTAAGTGAGTGTGTGTGTGGGTGTGTAAGTGAGTGTGCGTGTGTGTGTGTGTAAGTAAATCTGTGTGTGACTGTAAGTAAATCTGTGTGTGTAAGTAAATCTGTGTGTGTAAGTAAATCTGTATGTGTGTATAAGTAAATCTGTGTGTGAGTGTAAGTAAATCTGTGTGAGTGTAAGTAAATCTGTGTGTGTAAGTAAATCTGTGTGTGTGTGTGTGTGTGTAAGTAAATCTGTGTGTGTGTAAGTAAATCTGTGTGAGTGTAAGTAAATCTGTGTAAGTAAATCTGTGTGTGTGTGTGTATAAGTGTAAATGTAAGTGTCTATGGGTAAATGTAAGTGGCATAGTGAATGTGTGTATAAGTGTCATAGTGAATGTGTGTATAAGTGTAAGTGTGTGTGTGTGTGTGTGTGTGTGTGTGTGTGTTCTAAATAATAATAACAATAGGCATGAAGTAAATAACACTAAGTATAATAATAAAAATAATAAAAATAAAATAATAATAAAAGTAAAATAATAAAAATAAAATAAAAAGAATAAAAAGAATAAAAATAAAAAGTATTAAAACAAAATAAAATAATAATAAAAGTAAAATAATAAAAAAAATAAAAAAATAAAGAATAAAAATAAAAAGTATTAAAACAAAATAAAATAATAATAAAAGAAATAATAAAAATAAAAAAAAGAATAAAAAGAATAAAAATAAAAAGTATTAAAACAAAATAAAATAATAATAAAAGTAAAATAATAAAAATAAAATAAAAAGAATAAAAAGAATAAAAATAAAAAGTATTAAAACAAAATAAAAGAAAACATAATGTTAATAAATATATGAGTTAAAGCAGTAAAGCAGAAAGTTAAAGCAGTAAAGCAGATAGTTAAAGCAGTAAAGCAGAGAGTTAAAGCAGTAAAGCAGATAGTTAAAGCAGTAAAACAGTAAAACAAAAGCATACTAATCCCCTAGGTGTTAGGTAATAACACCTCTATTGATTTACTGATTTACTGCTTTAAGGTATGTAATGTTAATAAATATATGAGTTAAAGCAGTAAAACATGTGAGTTAAAACAGTAAAGCAGAAAGTTAAAACAGTAAAGCAGAAAGTTAAAACAGTAAAGCAGAAAGTTAAAGCAGTAAAGCAGAAAGTTAAAGCAGTAAAGCAGAAAGTTAAAGCAGTAAAGCAGAAAGTTAAAGCAGTAAAACAAGAGTTAAAGCAGTAAAACAGTAAAACAAAAGCATACTAATCCCCCCCTAGGTGTTAGGTAACACCTCTATTGATTTACTGATTTACTGCTTTAAGGTATGTAATGTTAATGTTTTTAGTAAAATTTCGTACAATTGTAGTAAAATAAAATGATTTTATATCAGACACTTTGGCTTTTTCTTCTTACATACAATTTTTAAAAATTTATAAATTAAAAAGTATTAAGTAAAAAGTATTAAGTAAAAATAATGTTAATAAATATATGTGTTAAATAATAGGTCTGTAACGAGTTACAGTTTTATGTTCACGAAAATGTTTTTAATAAAAATGTTTAAGTATGAAATAAAAATGAATGACTCATAGTATATTTGAAAAGAAATTCTTTGAAATGTTTAAGTATGAAATAAAAATGAATGACTCATAGTATATATATTTCATTCGTGCGGGAATATTGCGCCTGCGGGCGCACGCGGCGGGCGGGTACGCGGAAATATTGCGCCTGCGGGCGCACGCGGCGGGCGGGTACGCGGAAATATTGCGCCTGCGGGCGCTCGCGGCGGGCGGGAACGCGGCGGGTCGCACCTGCGGGTGCGGGGTTGGCTGTCTTTGCGCGGAGGGCGCATGCGGCGCCCTGGTGGATAGCTTATGAACTAGGGAAGGCATTAATATTAACTCTGTTCTTTAATGTAGGGTAGAGATGAGCCATCAAAGATGATTTCATCAAAGATGAATCATCAATATAGACGGTATCAAAGATGACTTCATCAAAGATGAGTCATCAAAGATGAACCTTCAAAGTTGAGGCATCAAAGTTGAGGCATTAATGCTGAGGCATCAAAGTTGAGGCATCAAAGTTGAGGCATCAAAGTTGAGGCATTAAAGTTGAGGCATCAAAATATCGAGTGTGTAAGTGTAAGTGTATCTGTGTGATGGTGTGAATGTAAGTGTATATGGTTTAATGTAAGTGTCTATGGTTTAATGTAAGTGCCTATGGCAAGTGTAAGTGCTTATAAGTGTCCTAGTGTTTATAAGTGTCATAGTGAATGTGTGTATAAGTGTCATAAAAATATATATATATATATATATATATATATATATATATATATATATATATATATATATATATATATATATATATATATATATATATATATATATATATATATATATATATATATATATATATATAGGCTATATGTAAGAAAAATACTAACTCATAGTAGGAAGCATCCTAGCAACTTGTAATATACACCATTCGAATCCTCATACCTTATAACCTAGGGGTAGACACCCATATTAGGGGCATTCGGGGCTCAGGGGAGGCTAGAAAAGGCTTGAAAAAAGTGGCACTCAGTTGGCACTATGTGGCACTCACTTGGCACTATGTGGCACTCACTTGGCACTCATTGGCACTCACTTGGCACTCATTGGCACTCATTGGCACTCACTTGGCACTCACCTGGCACTCACCTGGCACTCATAGAATAATCATAGAACACTAATAGAACATCACTAGATACTTCTTACGGTGGTTGGGAACCATCAAAGCCATCAAGTTAGCGTGGGTCAAAATTGACCCATGGTATATGGCAGGGTCAAGGTTGAAATATAGGCTAGGTATAGGTGTACGCTAGGTGAAGGTTGGGTGGAGTCTAGGTGTAGGTGTAGGTGAAGGCTGGTGGAGGCTAGGTGTAGGTGTAGGTGTAGGCTAGGTGAAGGCTGGGTGGAGGCTAGGTGTAGGTGTAGGCTAGGTACAGGCTGGGTGGAATCTAGGTGTAGGTGTAGGCTAGGTGAAGGATGGGTGGAGGCTAGGTGCGGGTGTAGGCTAGGTGTAGGCTAGGTGTAGGTGTAGGCTAGGTACAGGCTGGGTGGAATCTAGGTGTAGGTGTAGGCTAGGTGAAGGATGGGTGGAGGCTAGGTGTAGGTGTAGGCTAGGTGTAGGCTAGGTGTGTGTGTGTGTGTGTGTGTGTGTGTGTGTGTGTGTGTGTGTGTGTGTGTGTGTGTGTGCGTGTGTGTGTGTGTTGTAAATAATAATAACAATAGGCCTTTGACCCATGTAGGACAAAAAATTACCGTGGGCCAAAATTGACCCATGGAAGACCAAAGGGTAGGCAAAAATTACCGTGGGCCAAAATTGACCCATGGAAGACCAAAGGGTAACCAAAAATTAACGTGGGCCAAAAATGACCCACGGAAGATCAAAGGGTAGCCAAAAATTACCGTGGGCAAAAATTGACCCATGGCCGAAAAAATTAGGGGGGCAATACGTACAACGGTTGCTGACGCAACCGTTTGGCGCAACCCTTCTTCGAAGGGTTGCAAAAATTAGGGTTGCCGAAAAATTAGGGTTGCCAAAAAATTAGGGTTGCCAAAAAATACCAAAAAATGACCCATGGAAGACCAAAGGGGGGCCTAAAAAGGTAAAGCCCCAAAAAGGTAAAGGCCCAAAAAGGTCAAGGTAAAAAATTGGTCGAAAAAAAGGTAAAGGCCAAAAAGGTCAAGGGCCCAAAAAGGTCAAGGTCAGGCAAAATTGAGCTCAAAGTGCCACCCACGGCAGTAAAAGGTCAGGTATCATCAGGGGTAGGCGGGTCTTCTGCTGGCGGGTTTTCGCCGGGTGGGTTTCGTCTTGTCAGTGGTCTTTCGGTTCAAATATCCCTCCTACTACTTCATATATATATATTGAAAATTTTAATTATTATTAAACAAGTAAAATTCTATAAAAAAACATTCTAAAACATATATATATATATATATATATATATATATATATATATATATATATATATATATATATATATATGAGTATATATGTATATATATAAGTGTATATATATAAATATGCTTTTATATAGTTGTTATGTTACATATATATATATATATATATATATATATATATATATATATATATATATATATATATATATATATATATATATATATATATATATATATATATATATATATATATATATATAGATATATATATATGGTTGGGGGAATAGGAGAAGGGAAAGCTGGGAGGAATATAGAGGGGTTAGAGTGGAAGCAAAGAGGGCGGTGGAGAGGGCGAAGAGAAATGCAAATAATGAATGGTGTAGAAAAGTGACAGAAAATTTTGAAACAGGGAGCAAGATATTCTGGAAAGAAGTAAATAAAAAAAGAAAGAAGAAGGAGGGGTTAGGAGAGAGGGTTAAGGGAGGGGATGGGGAATGGATAGGAGGGGAGGATAGGGTGAGGAAAAGATGGGGGGAATATTTTAGAGGATTATTGAATGAAATGGGTGGGAGAGATGAGGAGGATTTGCAAGAGGTGGGGATGGGGGGTGAAGAGGGACGGGAAGGAGATATGGAAATACAAATGGAAGAAATTATTAGGGCGTTATCTAAAGGAAAAAAAGGAAAGTCCACGGGTCTAGATGGTGTGAGTATGGAAATGTTACAGATGGGAGGCAGAGGGGTGGAGGAATGGCTGTACAGGTTGTATAATTTATGTTGGAGGAAGGAAGAGGTTCCACAGGATTGGGAGGATGGTTGTTTGGTTCCCCTGTATAAAGGGAAAGGGGATAGGATGGAGTGTGGTAATTATAGAGGTATTTGTCTTTTGAGTGTAGTAGGGAAAGTGTATGGGAGAATACTAATTGAGAGGGTAAGAGATTTAACGGAAGAGAGAATGGGGGAAGAACAAGGAGGATTTAGGATGGGAAGTGTGGATCAGGTATTCACAATGAAGATGCTTGTGGAGAAAGGTATAGAAAGGAAAGGGAAAGTGTATGGGTGTTTTTTAGATCTGGAGAAAGCATATGATAGAGTGAAGAGGAGGGAATTATGGAGGGTGCTGGAGGAACATGGAGTAGGGGGTAAATTAGGTAAAGGTGTTAGGGCCTTTTATAGGAATAGCAGAATGTGTGTGAGAGTATTAGGAGGGGAGAGTGAGATGTTTGGAGTGGAGAGAGGGTTGAGACAGGGATGTGTAATGTCACC
>JABUQX010009817.1:0-7500 GCA_015478945.1 Trachelipus rathkii | reverse complement strand
GACTGAGGACTGATTGGTGAAGAACAAGGTGCGTTTAGGAGTAGTAGAGGATGTGTGGATCAAATCTTTACATTGAAGCAAATGATAGAGAAAATTAGAGAGAGGAAGAATAAATTGTATTTACTATTTAGGTTTTATGGATTTGCAACAGGGGTATGATAGGGTTAATAGGGAAGCTCAATGGCAGGTGTTAGTGATATATAGTGTTGGTGATAGGCTTCTGAATGGAATCAAAGTATGTATGATGATAGTGAGGTGTGTGTAAGAATAAATGGTGTCAAAAGTGATTGGTTTAATATTAATAGCGGAGTGAGGCAGGGTTGTGTTATGTCTCCTTGGTTATTCAATTTGTATATGGATGGAAGCAAGTGAAAAGACTGAAGGTGGGCGACAGAAATGGTGTTGTAGATGAGATATGGAGGGTGCCCACCTATTATATGCGGATGATTTGGTTTTGTGTGGCGAATCTGAAGAGTTTGAGAGGATTGGTAGAGAGATTTGGCAGGGTGTGTAAAAGGAGGGGTTTGAAAGTAAACATAGATAAGAGTTAGGTTATGGTTGTGAGTGAGGACAGTCCTCAGTGTGAAGTTATGTTAGATGGTGAGCAGCTGGAACAAGTGTCTGTTGGTATGAGAAGGGAATGGATGATGCAGAGTTTAGTAGGAAAGTTGTGAATGGCAAGAAGGTGGTTGGTAACAAACGTTAGTGAATGTAAAGGGACTAAGCCTTGAGTGTGCTAGGGTCTTGCATATGAGGGTATGTTGTTACCAATGATTGTATAGTAGAGAGACTATGGTCCGGAATAAAGAAGTTATAGATCTAAAGTTCAGCAAGTTCAGATACAATCTTTAGCGCTGCCAGGTGTGAGAAGTTGAATTGATAAATGAGAATGAACATATTAGAGAGTTGTGTGGTGTGAAGAAAGGGGTAAATGAGAGAATAAATGAAAGTATGTTGAGATGGTTTGGTCATGTGGAAAGGATGAATGATAGTCGGTTTTTAAGCAGATGTATAGTGGCGAGTGTGTTGAAAACCGACCGGCTGGGAGATCGAAGAAAAGTGGATTGAGTCAGTAAACGAATGTCTGAAGGAGAGAAATGTGAGTTTGGCAGAGGCGAGAATAAAGGTGCATAATAAGAGAGAATGGCGGGGTTTTGTGAGGGGGTATGGTTGTGGCCCACCTGGGTCAAGGGATGAACCCTACACTGACGATTTACCATAGTGAGGGTCCGTCGCAGTCCCGTGAAGCTCTAGGGTTGATTTTCTGACTGCGACGAGTCCTTACTAATTAATGGAACAGAGGGGGGTAAGGCTGGGCTTTCTTTTCAACTTTTGTCATATTCTTCTACTGCTTTTCTTTTCTGATGCTTGTTACGCACCTTACCACCAGTCTTGGGGAGAAAAAGGTAGATGAAGAATATATATATATACAGTATATAAAAAGCAAAAAAAGCAAAAAATAATAAAAAAAAAGAATAAAAATATATATATATATATATATATATATATATATATATATATATATATATATATATATATATATATATATATATATATATATATATATATATATATATATATAATAATAATAATAATAATAATAATAATCAGATCATGTGAAATGTAATAATTATATGCCCTAGAGCACTAATAAAACTTTATTAAGCACTAAACTCTACTTTATATATTGTATACCTCTTTTAACATATTGTATTTACTGTATTTTAATGCTAAATACCCTAAAAAGACTTGATATATATGAAAAAAAAGTAATTTAAAAAAAAAACAAAAAAAAACAAAAAATTTTGGCCTTTGGTCTTTTTTTAAAAAAAAATGTAGGCAGAGTAGGCAACGCCTACTTGCCTTAGTGAGCCCAAAAAATATTAAAAAGTCAGCATATATATATATATATATATATATATATATATATATATATATATATATATATATATATATATATATATATATATATATATATATATATATATATATATATATATATCAGCTTTTATGCTCATGACTACAGAAGCCTTCAATATTTGTTTCATTTTGAAAAGGACACTCACTCAATTGCAGCATTGAAAAATGTGGTCGTTTCCAATGGCACAAAAACTCAATTATTTCATCTGCTTTCCAGATATAATCTTCCACACACACTGATATCATCTTCTAGAACACAATTCAAATCTTTCTCTGTTACTGTTGGTGCTTTATTTTCACGTATCTTTCACTGAAGGATCAATAATGTGGGATCTTTTTCGCGTCACCTAAATTGTTTAATCTATACAGGGGTATGGTTCGCTCTTTTGTGGAGTATGCATCGCATATCTTGGATAGTTCCCAGATTCACTTATACAGTTCTTCTCGATTGAGTGGAGTCTAGGACTTTTCGCCATATCAATTCTCTCACTCTCACCAGCTCTTTTCAATTTCTGGATTTCTGTTTGGCCTTCGAACTGTTGGATCACTCTCCTTACTCTCTCCTTACACCTCTTTTGGATCCTCAAGACACAAACTTCCTCATTTGAGGAGAGCTCTTGTGACTCTTCTTTAAATAAATAAATAAATAAATAAATAAATAAATAAATCGATAATAATATATATATATATTATATAATTTATACAGATAAAAAATTCAATTTATTTAATATATATATTTAATAATAATATTATATATATAATATATAATATATATAATAATTATATATATATATAATATATTATTAATATAATATTAAATATATTAATATTAATATAATATATTATATCATAATATTTATCATATATATAATATCAATATACAAAATTTCTATAGTTTCTCTAACATTGTAGCTCACATATTCTAGTTAATTATTTATTAAAATTATATTGTAGGTGAAGAACAAATTAACTCACCCATTAGTAGTATGTACATGACATCACGCTATCCGCTACTATATATATAATATCCGCCTCAATTTATTAGACTAGGACATCAGCAAACCTAAATTGACAATCCGAATCTGCATCCGCATTTCACGCATCTGCTATATAATTTCGCATTCCTCACTTAAAATAACGCAACATTCACGCTCTGTATCAATCCTTCATTCACGCGTATAAAATTACCGCATTCCGCTAATATATATATATAATCCGCATCCTTATCTGAAGAGCATATATATACCCGCAATTAGAATATATATATGTTTGAATATTAGATATGATAGAAATTATGATTTATATTTATATTTTACTTAACTTAAAATTGTATATTTTTGTAAATTAACTATAATAAAATTCAAATTAAATAATAATATCTTATATAGGGTTGGGATATATATTTAAGTATATTTATATAATTTATATTTAATATATGAAGAATTATAAATATATATATATATATATATATATATAATATATATATATATATATATATAAATATATTATAATATATAATATTTATATTTAAAATTTAAAGAAAATAAATATTTTTTTCATAATATTAGTGTTTTTGATTGTATTATCGTTACTGGTGTACTTTCTGTCCTACTTTAAAAATAATTTTTATATAGTAGTCTAACTATTTTTAGTTTTTATTATTTTTTTATTATATTAAATTTATTATCATAATTATATATATATTATATATTAATAACTTATATATTATATATATAATTATATATATAATATATTAATATATTATTTAATATATATATGATACGCTAAATATTAACCCGGAACATTTATATCTATTATATTAAGATGGTATATATATTAAATTAAATATATATATAATATATTTATTAATTAATTATATATAAATAATATATATATATATTATAATATATATATATTATATATAATATATATTTATTTTAAAATATATTAATTAAATATATTAAATTAATATATATAATTAAATATAATATTATATATATATATAATATATTATATTATAATAATTATCATATATAATAATGATTAATGTATATATTTATACTTACAGGTTTATAAAGTTTTATCCAAAGATAACATAAAATATCATAGTATTTTAAATATCTCAATATATTTAAATGGCGTATTGAAGTTAATCGTATTTAATTTTTGGTACTCTGTTTATCTACTTGAAGTTCGGTAATATTTAGGCACTCCACTTCGAAAAGGTAGTAGTGATGCTCATCAGCTTAGATCGTTAGCGCTATAATAGCATAAATCCTACTAATATATATTATTATACTAGTAGTCTCACCCCTATCATAAGTTTTAGGCCCCCTTTATTTAGGGGGGTCCTAAACTTCCTTATTATGGATTTATATTTCTCTCCGATTTCCTTCGGGTATCGATACGTTATATGTTGCGATTATTTTAGTACCTATATTAAAAGGTCCGTTGAAGATTTATAGTGGATTAAATCTGAGCTACATTATATAAAGTAAACCTGCCATATATTGTAATCCTGCTACGTACTTAGGTAAACTGTCCTATAATCATTGATGAGTCATTATATATAACGAAACTGTATAAATAGATGCATCTGTAATATATTGAGTACCTGTTCACTTAAACTTTGATATATGTACCTCAACATTTGATTGCTCAGCTTATGATTGCATCTCAATGCTATTATGATTAGTACCTCAAGTTTGTAATATGTTCTAGTATATTATATGATGGTTCAGCTTATAGATGAGTCTTCAAAACTTTAAATCAGGGCTTTCATCTTTAAATGACACTATATAATGTTATGGAGTTTATCAAAACTTTATGTTGGAGCTGAATAAGTAGCTTCTTGTTGTGATTGAGACTTATATAATTAGTATAGAATCTGAGTGTTACAAAACTTTGAGGGAACCTATATTTAAATAGGTTTCAACTTTGTAGTCCATATATAGTATGTATGTGATTACATCTTTATTTTGATTAGCTGATTTCTAAACTTTATGACGTTTCAATACTATTGACGGTTATATATTTACAACTTATTGTAACGGTGTGAGTTACATAACTTTGAATTGTTCGCCAATTCAAAACCGTAAGGTAGTGTTACTAAGTGTTCTCATATAGAGATTCCTATCAAAGTGAGTAAATAACATAATGTATATAAGTTGCTCTAAGTAATGAGTGCAACTATGAGATGATAGCTCAATCATAAAATAGTGACTATATAAAGATTATGTATATATGAGTGACCACTAAATTAAGTGATCACTAACTTAGAAGTGCTATAACATATAAGTGTTTTATCACTAATTATGTATTATATATATTATAGATGCCATCATTATTTATTATATTTTGTACCTTTTCTAGCCGTCCCCTGATTATCATATGAGAATAGCCCTTTATTAATTTAGGTTAGTCTACCCCTAAAGTAGTATAAAGGGATGTAATATAATATCGTAATTATGGAGATGAATAATTATAATGATTATGCTTTATGAGATGCTATCCTTAAGTATTGAAGTATAGCTTTTATTCTAGCCTATACTATCACTTGAAATCAATTAAGATAATATTAGCCCATAATTAATGTGATGTCTACCCCTATAGTATGATAAATAAAGGTTAATGATGGATTACGATTATGGTTATATTATAGTTGCTAGGATATGTTTCCTTTATAGCCTTTCTAGAGCTATATTTCTCATTAGACACATCATAAGTAAACGATAAACTTAATATTATGGTGTACACCTATACTATGATATTAGTGATAAATAATATTGAAATATCGATTGGTGTGATATGAGTTATATTATTAAAAGTTTGTTAGTATGCTTCCTATGCAGCACGCCAGACCCCACGTAACAAGACCGAGGTAGTCACACCCTCGCACACGTACACATAATCTCACGCCCGTGCTCAGCTCGCTATAGAGTAGGGTCAGTCAATAATTACCGTGCGATATACAAGCCGCTCGTATAGTACGGTCACCTCAAATATAAGCTAGTCACATATTACCGTCAGTAATACTGCCGCTATTTGCAGCCCTAGTAATGCAATATACGCTTGAACGATTAAATAATATTTCATAGTAAGTTGATATATTACCATTAGTTAATGATATTCACAATAAAGAAATACTTATTTCGTTAGAAAAAAGTGAAGTGTATAATATAACGACTTAATGAGTTCAGATATTTTTCGATTGAAGTCTTAACAGTACATTTTCAATTAAAACATATATATTTATCAAGACCTTCACTATCATTGATATATATAGTGATAATAACTATAAAATCCTGAGAACTTTTATCGCTATTATGAAGTACTTCTATATACAAATGCTTAAGCTTGTTTTACTGCTATAAGTTATCCCTACTACTCATTTATAAGTGATTTCTCAATGCTCTTATGTATAACTTCATATTACATTTACATCATATTTCAATTTCTTTATTTATTTTTTTTTATTTAAATATACTTTATTTAAACTTAGGGAATTCTTATCAAATATGTAATGTATAAGAGTATAAGTAGAAAAAACAAATGTATAATCAAACCGTTTATATCATATTAAACCAATTATAATTTTACTATACTAAATATATATACGAAATATTATTATTATATAAATAAACATATATATATACTATATTCAAAGACTCCTATATTGAAATTAAAATACAGTAAAATAATATGCACAGCTGTGTGGCTATTATGACATACAAAAGTGCAACAATGTTAAATCTAGTGTATATATAATATTAAGTTATATGTAGATTAGAGGAGTCCTTTTTGAGATAGACGTGAATATTACTTTCCATACCTCAGAACGAATCGATTCCAATGAAGGATAAACGATTCTTTTAACATTCGATTTCTTTTTTTAATGGGACTATTTATTAAAAACATTTATATTAGTTATTTTATATTAATATTCATATTCATTATAATATGATTATTCACCTACTTGTTAACTTAATATATTATTATAAAATATAATGCGGATTTGTTTAATTCGTTTTTATTTATATGATTTATTTTGTATTATTATTTTATTTTGTAGATTTTTATCTAAAACTATTTTAATTATTATATTTTTATTAATAATTAATTTAATTTTATTATATATTATGTAATTATTTTTAATTTATATTTTTATTATAGAAATTTTTATTATTATATTTTTATTAAGTTATTTATTTTATTAGTTATATTATGATTATTATTATTATAATATTATTAGATATATATTATTATTATATAATTATAATTAATTTATATTATATTATTTTAATAATTATATTTATAATTATTAATTTATATATTTAATTTTATTTATTTATTATATTTAATTATTATTATATAATATATATTTAATTATTTAATATATATTATATATCTATTCCTAGTCATTTTTAACTTTCAATTAGCCTTATATTGAAAAGTAGATACAGCTAATTACTCAACTACAATACAACATACGACATCAACACACACACACATCAACCACAACCACACGCATGTACTGATGTACAATATTTTTTAAATAACAATAAGTTTTTTGTTATATAT
>JABUQX010009816.1:0-55116 GCA_015478945.1 Trachelipus rathkii | reverse complement strand
CGCAGGCCTTCTATACATCCAAAGGGTAAATAGCCACGCTCAGAAATGTGTTAAACATCACGCATCCTCCAGTTTAATCACAGAAGACTACAACAAGTTGAAACTTCAAATATAGTTATCCACCTCCAATGCAGAGCAAATGTTCGTACTTTGGATTCAAAGCCTCCATAATACTGGCCAAATCTCACCAGACGCTACGATGGTTTAGATGTTGGCGTAATGCTCCAGGATAGCGTATGCTTAACTAGCAACTTCTCTACACCATCCTTAATTTACGACCAAATGGGAACTCCATTAGTGTTTCAAGCTTGTACCACAAGATTCGCTTGCTATGGGGGCTATGTTGCTGCCTGTGTAATGAAATAGGTAGGATATATTAAACATATGGTATGACAGTTGTACTGACTGACCTTACCAATCGAAATGTTACATATGAAGCGATACTTCTTAGGAGCGTATAATGGCTGTGTAGAGGAATTGAGATAAAATGAGGAAACATATGTTACACGAATAAGGGGGGGGAAATTGTCAAGTGTGAAAAAAAAGTTCCGGTTTAAATGAGAGGCGAATAAACGACAGGTTGTATTGAGATTCTCTTAGTCATATGATAAGATGAGATGGTTATATAGTCGGCTAGGGTTTTATGTATCTTAAATGCGAGTGATATATAGTGTTGAGTGTATTGGGAATCGGCTGGGAATCGACCAGCTGGGATACAGAAGATAAAGTGATTGAGTCATGAGTAAGGAGGGAACTGCACGTGACTGGCAGCGAGGAAAATGTGTTAGTTGCAGAGACGTGAAGAAAACGCTTACATTTTAATTCAATGAATATGATTAGGGATTTAACTGGTCTGATGCCCCTTCCCTGGGATTATGACACTCCCCTACAAAAATAAGATATGCCAACAAAATGAGGATCTACGTAGCTAAATTTCGTTATAAAATGCTGATTGAACTGTTTATGACTTGCTACTTGTTTCTCAATCTTAAAGTGATAAAGTGTGACTAATGTTGCGGGGGGGTGGCCTTCTTTTCGTATTGAGTGTTTTGTGTCCCTTTTATTTAATATTCATGTTTCCCTCTTTCACTTCTCCCTTAATCCCACTCTCCTCGTTCTGCTTCTCCCTGTAGTGTTGATACGCACCTCCACCCCAATCTTTTGGTGATAGGAGTATATATATATTATTTATATATTTTATTATTAATTTATTATATATATATATTTTATTATTATTTAGTTTATATATATTCTTTATATTTTTATTTATTATTTTATTATATATTTTACTTTTTCATTTTTATATTTTATATATATTATATTTTATTATATAGTTCATTAGTTTATATTAATTTATATTAGTGACTGCAGCTATGTCATTTTCGTATCTAATCGTATATCTTTATGTTGTATTGTTTTAATAAATCGAAAAAGCTGTATTAGATCTTTTATGCTGTGATTGCTATATGTTTATTTGTTTATATTTTTATATATTATTATTTTATATATATTATTATTAATTTATATATATTTATTTTTATTATATATTATTATATTTGTTCATGTTATATATTATTGTTATATTATATTTATATTTATTTTTTTTTTTTATTTTATATTTTATTATTATATTTATTTTATATCAATATTTTAATTTTATTTTTGTTATCTACTATTTATCTTAATTTTTTAGTTTATTTAATTATTTATTATTTTTATTATTTATATATTATATATTGATAATTTATTATATTTTATTTTTTTTATTATTTTTTATTATATTTTATTTATATATATTTATAGTATTTATTATTATTTCGACTTTATTCGCTTACAACATTAATATGTAATATAATTGTTACCGAGGTTCTGCGTGACGTTGATCTCAAACTCAACTCAAATGGACCCCATCTACCTCTTTCCCTAACCTTTCCGACCTAATGAAAGAGATTGTTACAATGGATTGTTATACTTTGCATAGATTGAAATGCAATTATAGAAGTGCTTATACTGAGATAACATCAATTTTCTGCCCTTATCTATTCTGAGAGGTCAGTTTCTTCTTATTCTAATCATTATATTAAACTTTAGCAATTGCTAAATACTCTCTCACTGGAAATATAGTTGGGACAGGCCAAGTATTTTCTTGCAAGTTACTAAAGCATCTGGTAACATTTTTCTTAACTTTCCACCATTATAGGATCATCATTTGTATCAGTCGTTTTCTTGGTGATAGTTTCATATCATTTTCACTACATTCTTTGGGTAATTGTCTTTGTGTTCTTTCATTCATATCTGGACTGTTAGAATTCTTCCATGTGTATCATGTTGTGGTCTGTATGATTTCGTTTTTTTCTTTAAATGGATGGCGAATAAATAGACTGTTCGGATTGATTCAACTGCAACGCAATGTGACGGTTTAACTTGTTCTATATATATGTGTTACATAAAAATAAATTGCCTTTAGGGTACTGACACACAGTATTATTGTCAATAGTATGATCTTTGCTGGTCTAAATCATTACGAGTTTATACCACTTTCCTCTCAACTGCTGTATCTTTTTCATGCTTTTTTTAAACCGTTATCATTTTTCATTTGAAGATGGGTTAAAATACTTCTTCTTAGTGTTGAGATATATGGCTATTATCATCGGAATCAAGAACTTAGCAGACGCTGCTATTTTTTTTTTTCTTAATTTCTTCTTTAAATGGTTTTCAATAGCTTAATGCAGTGTGAATATTCATTTTTTCCACTATTATGTAAGAACCTGTTTAAGCTTAGAATAACGAACTGCTGTCCCGTACGACTTATCAAAGAGTGTTTTATTTGATCAATACCATATTCTTTCCATCATTATGAATGTACTATTCCAGGCGATTTGTGAACGTCTTTTGATAATAGAACATCATGAGAATATATCAATTGCTTCAATTATCAATCATTCCCTCTTCATCAGCACTTTTCCGTATTTCATATTGTAATTAGATTTTTATTATATAAATGTGCTTTATCAAATCTCAAAACAGTAATATTCCGCCGTCAATACATCCGCGGCGGTAAAGGGGGCGTATGCGTTTTCATGCAGGTTTAGTTTGGCTGGATCTTAATCAATGGCGGATGCTCCGCGATCTGTAGCGGTAATGCGGATTTTACTGATCACTAATTATATTTAATAATATTAATAGTATTATATATATTAATCTATTATATTTTATATATATATATATATATTATATAGTTTGTATATCATATATATAATAACTTTTATACTATTATTATACTATACTACGTAATATAGCCTATAATCACTTATCATATTATGAATTATAGCAAATGAAAATTAATAAGTATAATTAGAGAAGGAGTTGTTTATATATCCATGCCAATACATCGTGTCCTTTCTCTAATGCTACGGAGAAGCCAGACTCCTTGGAAAGCAGTGATCTTGGGGATGGGGGTGTGAGTTTCATGTAGGGTTTATCGATGCTCTGGGGGCGTTAGGATGAGTTTTTTGTTTTTTACTAGTTCATAGACTCACCATGTCACCTCGCTGCGGGCAGTCAACCAGTTCTCCACATCGCACGTTGTTGGGGGGTCTGCAGAAATAAAATAGAATGAAATCTTCCATCCCAATCCCTAGCTTAAGGCAAATCTCTCATGTGATGCGCTATTGACGTGGTGTCTAAAAGAAGAGAAGTATTAAATACTATGTGGAGAAAAAATGATAGTAGGCAAAGGATTCCACAAAATTCAATAAGTGGCTGGAAAATAAAGATTGCACCACGAACGAACAAGTCTGGTGTTTTCAATGACTCATCGCAATCATTAGCGGTAGCAAGGCACCCCTTTTGTAACGAGGACGACGCAACGAGGATGGCTGGAATGCGACAAGGTCAGCTCCCACGAGCAACTTGCCACCGTAGTACCTTAGTAAAAGATGGATAGTGCGCCAAACGTCACTTACGCAGAGATAGAAGAATCAATGGTAGTTGAAAGATTC
This sequence comes from Trachelipus rathkii, assembly GCA_015478945.1. Taxonomy (NCBI): domain Eukaryota; kingdom Metazoa; phylum Arthropoda; class Malacostraca; order Isopoda; family Trachelipodidae; genus Trachelipus; species Trachelipus rathkii. The sequence goes on along the minus strand of JABUQX010009816.1, from coordinate 51,115 downwards.
GGAACAGTTTATAGTCTCTTAAGCTTATAGACCTCAACTCCTATCCAATTAGAAGGGAGCCGGACCCCCCCCTCCAGATGTAGATTACCAGACTCCATACAAGGTGTTTTTGCATAGTGTCCGTTTCATATGAGATGTGGTTTTTATGTAACTGTTCAGAGGAAAAAAATCCAGGCATACTGAACAGAACTCCAATGCTTCTTGAGAAACTTCTAGTAACTCATTTTTGTATATAGTTGATGTTTCCAGCAATTGTTTCGTTATGTTGGAGACCAATATATGTTTTATGTTATTCACAGGTGACAGTTAGATGCACGCGAAGTAAACATAGGAAAGTTGTAGTGTTTGTATTGTAGAGGAGAATAAAGAAGTAGAGTTTCTATAAGAGTATGACTTGACTAATTGGTTGCGTGGACCCACCGGGAAAATCTTTAAGATATCCAGATTCGGCAAGTAAAAAGAATCAGAAAGCACTGAAGACGAGAGGACTCTTTAGATGCAATAAAGATATCAGATTGAACAGTAAAGTTTAGAAGATGAGAGGTTGATCATCAGGCGTGAGGAATGAAACAGAGTTAGTTAGAATGTACAGCTAGAGGAGATCCGTTGATGAAAATGTTAGGAATAAGATAGTGGAGAAAAACAGAACCTTTTTAGAATACACCACAGGATTAACTGAGGTAAAGAGGAAGGGGTGACGTCATTAGAACGATCTGTGATATGGGTCGATGGAGAATAAACTAGGACATGAGTATAGAATAAGAGAAGGATTGAAACGCCAACAGGAAGGAGCTTCGAGGGAGTAGAGACGCGTGCCATACCCGGGTCAAATGTCTTTGATATTTCAAGCGCCACCACGAAGACTCCCCCACTAGTCCTTATAGCGCAGAAGAGCCATAAAGCATTTAATAGGGAAGATATGGCTCACCAGTTGACCACGATTGTCGAGAACTATAATGATGATCGGAAGGGAGGGAATGAGATCCAGGAAATGAGAGTTTAAAAGAGTTTCAAAGATTTTCTTAGATAGAATACAAGGGAAAGCTATAGGGCGATTAGTGGAAGAGATTTCAGAAGCGGCGTTACCGTTTTGGCGGATCGGGGGGTGAAGCAAAAAAGACAGCGCGCTTGAACACTGAGGAAAAAATGCAGTTTATTGTTTAAACAGAGAGAGTTAGAGGAACAAGGAACAGTTCGCCAGGGATCCAGAAGCACACTTTCCCTCAAAAACACGGAAGGAATGCCAGGCGGGGGGCCACTAGCCTGTCCGTGGGCTGTGCATAGAGCTCAAGTGCAGTGTGCACTACGATCTATGTTGTGGATGCACAGTGTAGAGCATTGGGGAAACCGGATGAGAAGAAGGAGGAGGAGGAGGAAGGCCAGAAGCGCCAGGGTAAGAATGAAGCAAAAAAGACCAAAAATATTAGCCGCCTTTTCAGAAAGAGTGTGAGCAACAAAACCGGTCAGAGCGAATAAAGGGAGGAAATGGGCAGTATGGTAAAGAGAGGTGGGGGAGTGGTGGGTGGCAAAGGAGCCAGGAGAAAGGTATGAAGCATGGGGAGAACAGATGAGCAGAGTGGGGCGCAAGAGTGACACGTTGAAAGACGCGCGGAGCTGGAGCGAAGTGGAGGTACCCCGGCACAAACATGGTGACGAAACAGAGAGTGATAAATGATAAAAGGTGATTAGTAGAAGGAGTAGAAACGAGAGTGCCATGGCCCAGACGCCAGAGGTCTCGCCCGGAAGCGCGAGAACAAGCTCCATGTCTGAACCATGGGGTTTGAGGAGAAAAAAGAGAGAGGTGATATAAACGAATTTGAATCCACTTGCGAGCCCATCGCGAAGTACGCCCCTGACCGGGGCACGAGAATTCCCGAGAGTATGGGTGGGGATAGGTACGCGAAAGCCAGCCGCCGAGTGCAAGATCAGGAGGCAGGGCAAGGAGAGTAGCAGAAAACACGCAACCCCAAGTAGCCCGATAAAGTTGCGCATGAAATGTACGGCGAACACGGAGAAAAGCGTGGAGGGTTGGAGACAGAGAAGAGCAGGAGGGGTGTGAACGAAGACAGCGCCAGTGGCAGAAAGCAGCACGCCCGCAAAATGACACTCGGAGAGAAGGCCAGTGCGGGCCACTACCTGCCGCGGCAGAAGTCTCAGGAGCGCAGGCACACGAGCATCGGTGGAGCACAGGAAGAGGCAGTTGGGAAACGCGTGAGAGCTGAGAGAGGAGAAAGGAGGAAGGCCAGAAGCGGCCAGGAGGAGAATGTGAAGAAAATAAGATGCAAAGGAGGCCTGGGCAGAAGAGAGGGGCAACAAAACCGGCAGAGCGAAGAGGGAGAAGGCCAAAGTATGTGACAAAAGGTGGGGAGAGAGTGCAAGAGCCGAAAGTGTGTATCAGGAAGTGATAACCAAGCAGGGCGCACGTGCTTGGAATGGAAAGCGCGCTGAGCCGGACACGAAAAGGAAACCGGCAACAATTCCGAACAAATGGAAATATGAGGTAAAAGTGGAGAGGAGAACGAGAGGGTCCGCCCGAGATCGCAAGTCGCTGGCCGGAATGCCAGAAACAAGCTCCATGTCGAACAGGGAGTGTGAGGAGAAAAGATTGAGTGAAAGGAAGGAACTCGCTCAGCCATCGGCGAAGTACGTGCCCCTACCGTGTGGACGTTGAACCGAAGCATCCTCCCGAGTTTCAAACGGATTCATGTCCAAAGAGTGAGGTAGCGAGAAAAACGACGCAAGCCGCCCAAGAGCCGATTAAAGGCCAGAATTATGATCGGGCCAACACGAGAAAAGCTGATGAGGGGTAAGAACATTGTTAGAGGAGGAGAGAACAAGGACAGCGCCAGGGCAGGAAGCACCACTCCCGGTGCAAAACACGGAAAGAGAGGCCAGCCGGCAGTAGCCTACCGGCCGGGGCAGATGAGTCGCAGGAGCGCAGACACGAGCATGGGTGTGCACAGGTAAATAAGAGGCAGAGAAAGCCTGAGAGAGAGAAGTGGAGGAGAAGAAGAATGCGCAGAATCGCCAGTAAAGTAGAAGGAAAAAAGGAGCCAAGGAAGATGCGCGTGCAGGAAGAAGTGAGCAAGCAATGAACCGCAGAGGCGAAGAAGGGGAGGAAAGGCAGGACAAAAGTGTGGGGAGAGGGGGTGTTGGCAAGAGGCCAGAAAAAGTGGGTACAGGAGCGAGAACCAAGAGGTGGTGCGCACGGTGGTAATTGAAACGGGCGTACGTAGCCGGACGAGAGACGGACCCGCAACGAAGGCGAACAGAAGTGCAAAATAGGAAAAGGAGAGGAAACGAGAGGTGGGCCGAGCCGATACGCACATGGCAGCGCGTCCGGGATAGGCGGCAGACAAAGCAGCCAGTCGAAAAAAAAAAAAACCCCCCGCAGGGGAGGTGGAGTAGGAAATAAAGGGAGGTGGAAGGAGAAGAACGGCGACATTGTCCCAGCGGCATACTCCCCTACCGGCAGCCGGGAACCCGGAAGGCAGCCGCCGAAGGCCATAGCAGGGAGCAGGCCAGGGAGGGAGGACGAGGGAAAAACGACGCAAAGCGTCCCGCAATGGCCCGGATAAAGCCCAGGAAAATAGGGTCGGAGGGCATGTGAGCTCTGGAAAAAGAAAAATGAAGACATAAGAGGTGGCATGACCCTCCACATGTGAGACGAACGGCTCCGAGCTGTCCGACAGGCAAAACACTCTCACATTTACCTTCTTATTACAACTTTCCTAAACATATGGTGGATAAGCCTGTAAACGCCTCCTCTATCAGTCGTCACATAGATAACAACCAAACCATTCTATACTAAACACCACTCCTCAATCATAATAAGATAGAACAGTCCTTATATACAAAAACAAAGTGCTGAAACCCGCAAGACACCGCAAGCATTCCATAAAACTAACCAGATTTTCCTCATCTCCAAAATAATCCAAATCTCCACTAAGTGACCTGCAAAGAAAGACGACCACCTCAGATTGTTCATCTGTGACCAACCCTCAGACTCGCCTAATGTCTAATTCGCCCCCCTATTCTCATAAAGCAGATACCTCGCTCTCGTAGCTCTCCAGAAATTTTTACTTACCATAAATGATCACAGATAATGACATTAAGTTAAGGGAACAATAATGAGCCAATGAGTAAATATATGAACTGGATGGTTCAACAGTCGTTCAGGTCTATGAACGAGTTTACACATTGGTCATGGCAGCCTGTTGGCGCAAGAGTGGTGCTGGGTAGACTGAAAGTGGCAATGTACAGGGGGAGAAGGATACGGAGTGACGGATACGATGAGGTGGCCACCGATTGCCGTCCTACCCCAGAGGCTGTTGAGTTGCTTGATGACCGCTTGAGGAAGATACTAAAGAAGTATGTTCGAGTCACCCCCACCTGCAGCAGAAGGGAAGGAGCCCACCACTCATGGGGACGGAAATGCCACTAAAGAAGACCGTAAGACACTCAGGCAGATAGAAAAGAACAGGCGAGAAAAGCAGGGTAAGAAAAAAATCGCCTCCAAGGCCTAAGCAAGAAATACTACATATATCTGATCTTGGGAGGTATATGAAGCAGAAAACACGTGGAGTAAAAGCGACCACCTCACATACACCGAAATTATAGGTGGGACTATTGAAAAGAGTTCCTTTAGACAGCCTACTTCAGACACGTAGGGATCTCCTTATGGCCACAGCCCACTTCAAATCGCCCTCCTTACATTCTTAAGCGCAAAGCCATCACGGACACAGCACTCTCGCAGCCTGACAGGGCATGGATAGGAAGTGAGGAATCAAACGAGAGTAGACAGGATTACCGGAGATGGAGTAGAGAAGGTGAAGATGAGAAAGAATCCGTCTCAAACGAGTCTTACAGTGTGAAAATAGATATTCGGACAGTGAAATAGGACTCCCCACAATGTCATAGGAACATCATCCAAAACCCACCACTCGCACAGACAAACATAAGCAAAAAAAACCAGCACAGCGCTAGCCCCACTCCTGGCAACAGCGCAGATCAGACAAATAGCACACCCGAATCTAGCACGACACACTCTGGCTAATTCAAAGATCAAAATATAGATTCGTATAAAGAAGTCTATTGCCGACAAGTCAGAACACAGACAAACAAGCATTTAACAGAGAGATTTGAGAAATTAATCGGTCATTACGATGAGAAGTCAACCACTGGAAAGGAAAAAAGTAGCTAGGGGTGGTGCACCATCTCAGAAGATCCACGAGCAGACTAAGAATTCCTATATTACACACAATCACCCAGCACCTGAGGGAGAGATAATGCGCACTAGATCGATAACCCAATCAAAGGTAAAATATAATAAAATAAAATATAAAACCACCACAAATAATTATTTTATAAAATATAATAAAATAACCACTCACATTCCTTAAGTTTACAAGTACAGCTGTGGATGTGGAGAGGTGCTTCAGCGCGGGTAGGGACATCCTCAGGGCCAAGAAGATGATCGGTCACTTTGAAGGAAGGAATAAGGTGTAGAGTGACCTTTCTTTTCCTCAAAGGAAATTTATTGGACCTTCCTGCAGGAAGTTGAAATTATAGCCATGTAAGAGAGAGAACATGGAGGGATAGGAAGAGACACGGTATAGACTATGATAGTAAGTATTATACTTATATTTATATGTTAAGTTAACATTTAATAAAAGAAGAATTTAATAAAATCATGTATGTTTTACTTTATTCGTATGATAAATAGATTTTAAAAGGTAGATAAAGGCCATGACTTTTACGTTATATATCAAGAGGCGCAAAAAAGTTTACTTGTGGCAACATTGTACACCGATGTATCCGCGCCTCCCCCGGGCCACTCGCAAAGCCGCCGAGGAAAAACTAAGAAGGCGTCTGCATAGTTAAGTGCACACTGCGGCACTAGGAGAGGTTTCCAAAAAAATGAGCAGTGCGGGATAGAGCTCGACGACGCACTTAGTTAAGTGCATAAGCCGATTATAGCGATAAACGGATACCTCGAAAAACAATTATCATACCAGCGTCCCATCACTACTCTGATAATAAATAGTATAAGATATAAGAATAGATGGATGAATATATATTATAATATAGATATAATAATTGATATGATATAGGAGATATATATTATATATAAAGAGAAATAGATAATGATAGGTAAGTGAAGAGCTATCTAGGTGAGATGTCATCCAATACATTTCGCAAGTAAAACAATGTGCAGCATAAGCATGTGTAGTTGAAAATAAAAAATATAAAGATAGAAAGAAATTAGGTGAGTAGTAAGTAAAACGAATAAAATGGTCACTAGCCTCAGCGGTTGAGAGGTGAGATAAAATAATATAATAAAAATTGTATCAGACCTAGGTCAGATAGTGTGATGGGTATAGAAAAATCCCTCATAGTTTACTCAGAAATGTCAGATAAATATGAAAAGCACATGATCCATTCCTCATCATCCATCCTGGCTATAAAAATAATTCCATCTTATTTCTAAGCTCAAAAACTCACTCAGTAACATTTCCTCTCGAAAGTCATTGACATTTGTGTGAAAAAGAAGCAATTTATGGGCGGAATCCTTGTCAATACATAACTGTTTAAAAATTCATGAGCTGATAAGTGTTTCCCTTTCTCAAAACTTTAAAATTTGAATTGCTTGTTTCAAAACCGTCCCTAATGGAGGTGAAAGTATTTTTGAGGCCAGTGGCTGACGATGAATCATGCAATGAATGTCTTTCACTTTTAGACCTCGCATTTTGACACAAACCTGAAATCTTGATTTTCTGTCTAACAATGCTGGTGCTCCATCTGTATAGCACCCACAGACATTTTTCCACAAAGGTTTTTCTGATTCAAAGAAAGGAGCGACCTTTTCCAAAATATCTCATTCCTTGGTAGTTTTTTCGAGAGGAGAACAAAAGAGAATAACCTCTTTAAATGAACCTGAATGAACATATCTTGCAAACACCAAAAACTGGATACATGATGCCACACTAGTCGAGTAATTAAGCTAAATTTAAAACAAACGGACTATTTCCTGCACAACTTGATCCTTGATGTCAATAGCCACGTTGCTGATGCTCCTTTGAACAGAACTGTTTGATAATGACACTCCTGCAAGGTTTTTCTCGAATCAATTTCTCAACACAATTTCCATCATTTTGGGAGCGGTGCAAGTTCTGATCAGCGTTTCCCAAATCGTATAAAGTTTTTCCTGATTTATTATCTCTCGTGTTACACAACATAAAAATCTTAAATAACCTTTACTTTTTTTCTTGCAATACCACGGTTGAATCCAGCTTCATCATCTTATTGACAGCAATCCAATGATGTTCAAAAAGCTTTTGTCTTTATCTTTGTGTTGAGGATGATATTCTGAAAATGTTGCTTCAACTTTGTTGGTTTCATAGAGGCGACATTGGTATTGTTACTTACTGCCAAATCAAATTGTCGGATGCACTCTCTATTGTCCAATGACGAGTAATTATTTGTCTCTTATAGCATTTGCTATATATCGCATTATATATGGTAACATTAAATTTTTTGGAGCACTATTCCTCCACGTCGAGAACCCATGCCCATGTAGAGATAAAAAAAATAATAACTATGATATTTGATATTCGTTTTCTTCTCGTAAATGGTCTTAAAATTCTAAAAACTGTTCTAAAAGTTGTAAGATAATTAAGACAAAATGAACACGCCTTTAAAATCTCATTTTAAGACATCAAAAGTAATCTTAAATTTATTTAGGTAAATTTTCTGGAAAATAAAATCTCAAGTTTTCAAAAATATTTTTTATGTAACAAAAAAGTTACAAACATTTTTTTTATATAAAAGTACAAAAAAATACGAAACAAAAAAATTGTATTAAACTATATCAATAAAAAAAAAAAATAATAATTAAGTTTTAGCAACTTAGCCTATTTCAATTGTTTCCTAATGAAATTTACTAAATTTTCAAATTCATTTTAATTCAGATTTATAGGTAGAATTGTAAGTAAATTAATGGAAAGACTTTTGGAGTCTGATAAGCGTAAACAAGTATAATTGCATTTTGAAATATTAGTAAATGTTTCAAAGCAAATTTTAGTGTATATGATGTTTATATTTTAGATGATTTTCAATGTTGTATCTGGAAACAATTTAACACACTATATACTAAATAAGCACATTATAATTTGTTTTATATGATTGATGGTAGGATTTATTTTAAAAAATTAAATTAAAAGATATATAACTGGCGCGATTCAGGAGTCTTATGGTTAGTGTCTGGTCTTTGAGATACTTGGTAACAGAAAAGACTACAACGTTTGCATATGTTACCACTGAAGAAAGACCCATTTCACCGCAGAAACACAGCAACAAGCTTTCCTCAATCTGTGACGGCAAAGACACAACTCACCGAGGAAACACACGCTTCTCCTCAATCTGTGACCTCAGCTACGAAGAACCGGAATCACCGCTTCTCCTCCATCAGTGACTGGAGTCTTGCCTCCGGGCAGCGTGAACAAATAAGAACCCTCATTCGTCTCCTTCACGAGCTTCTAAGAATGCCTCAATTGTTGCTTGAATATGTCTTTTACTCCCAGGTGAAAACATAACTGGCAGAAGAATCGGCATATATACTATATTATCACTAACTATATATACTATTTATATAATATCATAGTATATATATAATTATATACCTATATATATATATATACTTAGTATATATTAATCAAATATTATATATATATTAAATATATGTAATACAAAACGAGACAACTATATATATATATACTATTTAATATATATAAACTAATATATATGAGGAGAGAAAAAATAAAAAACTTTTAAACATAATAATAATAATAATAATAAATAAAATAGATAATAAATATATCAATCACACTAAATATAATAATTAATAAATAATATAAAATAATAATAACAACACATAATAATAATAATAATATAAAATAAACTAATAAATAAATAATAATAATATACCATAATTAAATATAATAATAATAACAAAGGAAAAATAAATAATAATAATAATAAATAGACTCATAATAATAATAATAATAATAATATAATAATACCCCTGGTATCCGTACTGTTGAGGCATTGTGGAGACGAGAGTGAAAAAGAGACACAAAGCTGCGAACTGGAACAAAGAAATTGTTAAAAAACTAAATTATCTAATAAGTCACTTATACACTAGTTGCACTTAAGTTAATGCATTGACCATTCGGAAAGAAGTCAAAGAATATGACCTAAGTTTACTTCGGTAATCGGTGAACTGACAAGCTAAAGTGTACCAATGACATTGGCAAATTAAGAAGTCAAGATAGGACCAAGGTTATTTCTGGTAGCCGGTCTAATTGCCAAGTCATTTATATGAGTGTTAAAGAAACAATAGGTGACATAAGAGCTTAATTCTTAAATATTTAAACATTTTAAATTTATGTTAATTAAAATATAAAAATTTTAATTAAAATTTAAATTGTTATGAGACATTTTTTATCGTTCAATTTTATTTACCATTAAAATAAAGGATGTTTTAGATTTTCCTGAGAAATTTTCAGTTTTGTTATCTGCGAATAAAATTTCGAATCACAAACTTTCTATATATATTTTTATATGTCAGATAGAGACGTAAAAATTTGATTTCGCGTCAAAACATTTCCTATCAATTCTCATATAGAAAATCTATACGGTCATATTCTTTGGGTATCATAATCCAATAAAACTATGTACTTTATGAATTCCGGATTCAGATCCGCATCCGCATTCGACAAAATACAAATTCAATTCCGACATTTAGCGTTTTTCAGATATTGCATTTTATGTTATTTTATTGATGTATATATAGCTTTACAGTCAATAGATATAACTATATATGAGCATACATACGTCACAATTAATATACGTATACCCGACGATATACAGCATATACTGAATGTAAATCAAACGCAATAACCTACGAAATAAAATAATAATAGGTATAAATAAATATATATTTTAAGTCATATATAAATATTAATTCTAACATTAATTGTCCGATTGATTTGTCTCAGAAAATAATAGATAATAATACAGTATATATGCGCTGCCCAAGAAAAGAATACTAACTCAAAGGTAGTAAATATATCGTACGGCACCTACGTATAATAACCGCCCTACTCAAAGCAATACGTATAGGATTTAATATAAGTCCTATAACTACTTCTTCCTTATGTAGATCAGTATGTAGTATATAATAATCTAACCCTATATATATAGTAATATATATATTTTATATATATAAATAGAAGATCATAAAATAGAATATTATATATATATACAAATAGATATATACTATTCATAATATTATATATATTAATAATATAAAAATAATATATAATAATATATAGATTATACTTTTAATTAATTTTATTTTATAAAATATATATAATATATTATAATAATATTAATATTATATATATATATATTATATAATATATAGTATACTAATAAGAAAGGAGTAGAATTAAAAGATATACGCATATATAATTACGAACATAAGAGTATATATATGACATGATAAATATTAAAACTTGTCTAACAGGGACGTAATATATAGTAATTATAATATATAATATAATCATATATATATATCATTATATATATATATATATATATATATATATATATTATATATATATATATAGTATATATAATATATACTAATATAATATATATAATAAGAGCTCTTAGAATGCTTACGGGCAAATTACCTTAATAAAGACATCCTTTAATGTATAAGGAAAACAAAGTTATTAAAAAAAGAATTGAACTGGTTTGAGTGTTGTTTCGATGAGGGTCGAAAGGTAACTGCGAATCGGGTACCACGATTCGATCCTTTTCATATACCAAACACACATATTTTAGGAAAACCATTTAAAAAATTTAAAAATACAGATCGATTTTCTTCAATCGCCGACGAATGATAGTACCAAATTTTAAGACCTATTAGTAGAACAAGCATCATTTTTTTAACTCTCCCCTTTCTCATTTCTCTCGTCTCTCTCTCTCTCTCTCTCTCTCTACTTTCTCTCTCTCTCTCTCTCTCTCTCTCTCTCTCTCTCTCTCTCTCTCTCTCTCTCTCTCTCTCTCTCTCTCTCTCTCTCTCTCTCTCTCTCTCCTCTCTCTCTCTATATATATATTATATATATTATATATATATATATATATATATATATATATATATATATATATATATTAATATTAAATATATATATATATATATATATAATACATTCCATTGGTTTTTTTTTCTGTGCAACTCTTTGCCTTCTGCGTTTTCCAACTGTATTTAAATCTTCCTTCTTTTGTTAAAGCCCACGTCTGCGCTACCTAAGGATTTGCGTTAGGCTTGATTGGTGGGTTTTTCTATGTTTATTTTTGCCCCTCCCTGAAAAAGGTCCAACCTGGAGTTGTGGTGAACCGTTATATAATATATATATATCTATATATATATATATATATTATATATAATATATATATATTATATATATATATATATATATATATATATAACTATATATATATATATATTATATATTATATATATATATATTATTAAATATATAATATATATAATATATATATATATAATATAATATTAACTACTTATCACCTATATATCATAATATATATATATATATATATAGTATATAAATTAATTATATATATATATATATAAATATATATATTATATATATATATATATCATATATATTCTTTATTGTTTTTATTGTTAAGTTGTAAATGATGTTTGGTTGAATGGATCTGATCTGGTTGGTGCCTAAATTGCTTCGTATTGAAATAACAAATACTAATACCTGAGGAAATGTAATTAAATACTAAATCCATTTTACGAATATATTTAATACATAAATCACCAAATGTATTGAAAATATATTGTATAGAATGCATCTCTCAAATCCCGTCATAATATAATATCTTTTTATTTGACGTTTCTGTAAAGCAAATCCAATGATTACAAAAATTTTATCTGAAAAGGTACCTCCCCACTATTGTAATTCTTTGCCTATCTGGCCAACGCACCACACTGGCAAATCCAGATCCGATCGCCCATCACTCAATTCTCTGCGTCAACATTAAGAAATGGTATTCATTTCGTGAATCGGGCGATGTTTATGACGGGGATTGTCCTATTATAATAATATTTATTTCTTAATTTTATTATTTATTTATTATACATTTCAATTGATGCTTTATAAATGTTGGTGCGTGGGTGAAAATAAGCCAAAAAAATATCACACCATTCACGAAAAAGAACAACTATCGGTAGAAGGGGTTTCAAGCCCCTTGCTACCAGAGGAAGAAAATTGATAATTTACTTCATATGAATCGACCGCTTTGAGAAAACGCAGCTTCACTCCTTGAGAAATCGCAGCTTCACCTCCTACAATTTAATATTCCAATTTTTTTTTCTGCCAATTTTAGCATTTCATTTTATATTTAATTTCCAAAGATTACCAAAAGAAAGTGTTTTAAGTTTAGCTTTAAACCTATACAGTTGAAGTTGGAAATTAATATTAAAATGTATAAATAAAATTTGCCAATTTTATAATCTAGAATCGTAAAATATATTTTCTTTTTTAAGTTGTTAGTAGTTATTGCTGTTACTTCTAACCAAAAGCTTCTCTCGTCTGAAAATATAGGTCAGATTTCCTGTATACATGTTTTAATCAGATTTTCTTTTTTCTTTTCAAGTTTTTGTATTTCAGGCTTTCCTTCTTCCTTCCAATCTCTCTTTCTTCTGGCCTCTCTGTATTTCGCCTCCCCTCTGATTTCCACTGCGTCCACACTCGACGATGGGTCGAATCAATATATATATATATATATATATATATATATATTAATATATATTATAATAATATTTAATATTATAACTATATATATATCTATATATATATATATATTATAAATATAATAATATATTACTATAGTATATATTATAATTTAGCACCACTCCATCTGTCTCGGAAAGAGCGTAGAGTGCTTGCTGAGCGTACGAGAATCAACGAGTCTGCCGAGAAGACCGTCTCACACTTGACACTCCCACATGATACCACTTGCCAGTTAGCTTCCCTTGTGATCCTAGACCACAGTAGTCGGATCGTTGGAGCCAAATGGCACGATTTTGCCAGTAGGGAACGGCCCAACAACAAAACACGTTTATCTTTAATGGCTTGCACTTGGCCTTCCAGATGGCATAAATGGGCATAGTGTGAGTCTCCTAAAGAGATACGTTTTTTTTTTTGCTGTCAGATTCATTTTCTGGATTTGTAGAAGAACTATTCCAACTCAACCGATGCCAAAATTTGAAATATTTTCCGACTCTTAAAAGCGCTATACCCTTCGGCCAATGTAAACTAATTATGTTAACGACTGATTACCCATTTCAACTTCTTACTATATTAAAAGTCGGGTATTTAAATACTTGAATTAAATACTCATTTAAAGTGTTTACATGAGCTTTCACAATGTATGATAATGTATTTATATTAATGTACTAATTTCAAAAACTATATTAGAAATCATTAATTTTAGATGGTTTTTAGATAATTGCGCCTTTTTCTGATCTTTAAATCACAATAATCATTTTGCCTGAACACGTTGATGAGCTTAAAAGATCAATACGCTCAAAAAGCATAAATTAATTTGGAAAGTTGTCTATGCATTGGAATTTAGCATAATGCATGCTGGAAAGAATTAGTGAACAGCTCTCGTTACCCCTTCTATACAGATACTAACAACCAAGCAGACATTAATTTCTTATCAGTAGGGTCACGCAGAAATTTTTTTTGTTTTTAATCCTACAAAAATCATTTGAATGAAGATTAGTAATTTCAGTGGAAGTCAAGCAACAGTTGAGGAACTTAAATCGTCAAATGAGAAATTGAAAATTAATCTTTCGTCTTCATTTATAGATCCTACATTTAAATTGATAAATCAAATATGCAAGTTGAGATAAAGGAATTGATATTATAAATTTTGAAGGATGCAAAATCTTTGGAAAGACTAGAATGGAATTAAGAGAAGATGCTTCAGACAATTCTTGGATGATCAAGAATTTGCAAGATATATTTAACCTTCCTCGATGTAAAGGAGGAGGAGGGAGTGAGGGAGGAGTAGTGAGTTACAGTTGTTACTGCGCGACGAGGGCATGTATAGCGAAAAACCGCGCTACAAACATGCGAAACGTTCGAATGGTATGATTAGTTTTTTATGCTGCTTGCTGTGAAATGTAGACATAATAAATAGAGTAGGTATGGGCTGATGATCCTCTCGACATTTTTTTATACGTTTGTTCGTTTCCACGCGATGTACCATAATGCGTCAATGTTATACCAACAATAGTTTTAAACTGAATGTGAAGAAAGGTTGAAAGAGAAACGCACTCGAAGAGTAGGGTGGGTATTCAAGGACGAGTATAGAATATCGAAGATAAGCAAGTAGTGAAAGATGGTAATAGCCGGGATTGAGAGATAGTATCATAAACAAATGATGGATACGACGGCATGAGAGAGAATGGAAATCGAGATGAATATCGACATTAAATAAACATCGCTAAGAAGGGCGAGAAGAAAATACGAGGAGATGAAGCACGGAGATGAGGTTCAACGAGTAGAGTCACACTACAGAATTTACAAATGTTTGTTCGAAGAGAAGAGCAGATTCCATCCACGCGGAGAAATTACATGCCTCAGCCCTCTGGCGCTCAGGTTTATTGCATCCAGATGACTAGTTGAGAGTTCGGGTTGATTCCCCTAACACGCGGATTGGTGTAAGTAGTGAGAGAGCAGGTATGAGAAGAGAGAAGTGACGAGATACGCCGAGAGAGATAGTGAGGTCATTAAACGCACAGAGAGAAGCACGAGGTAGATTGTTTGAAGGACCCCACCACTCAGAAAGTAGGTAACGAGGAGATAGTGTGTAGAAGATCGGATAGAACGCGCAGGCTTTATGAAATGTGACCCAGGATTCGTTCTGAGTCCAGAATTCTTCCCGAGGAAGGGAGATGTAGCACTTGAGTTTCGAGAGAGAGAGATAGAGAGTATAGGTGCGATGAGCGAGAGCATGATATTATCATCTACTTTGCTTATTTATTTATGTGCGTTGATGCATATTGGTCATATTCACTCACTGCTACTGTTTAATGATTACAATGATTATATAAAATATCGTTTTGTTTGTATACTACAGTTACTAATTATAAGGATTTTATTATTCTGCGACATTACCTCAGAAGAGTTATTTCAAAATCTAAGTTCTCACTGCCTCGCAGTATATGTATAACTCGGAGTATATTTACGGACTGTACTATAGGTAACGTATGTTATCTATCACCTATTCAGAAGAACTTAAGGCTATACGCTAGTTAATAAAATATATACTATTTAAACTGAAATTATATATATATAATACTCAACACCAAACGTACTATGAATATATACCGAGTTAATTATGAGACTACTAGTTGATATATAGCTATATATATTTAGTAAATGTGTATTAGACGGGGTTTGTTTCCGCCAATAATGTCTGAAGTTATCCATAACCTGTTTATACTATTATCACGTTGATTTGGTAAAGGCGATAATAAAATTCATATATTTCGGTACTCTAACTAGAGAACTTTTCCAATTAGTCCTATATAGGTTACATCCATTAGATATAGCTCACATATCTAAATGACGCCTAATGAGTAATAATACCCTATAGTAGGTACCTATCACCTTATTATATTTGGTCTCCCACGATGTGATCATAAAAACTATAATGCATACTCAATATGTATGAGGTCCATTAATATATGGTATATAATAATGTATGTATTAGCCAAACAACGAATTACTGATTACGTTATATATTGTGTTTCCTATACGATTAAATCCCTATAAGTAATAACAAAACGCTAGCTCTAGTCACTTTAATTAGAGTGACGTATATTAATTCATTGAAGTTATATATTATTAATATACTAAGTAATAAACGTTCCTCACAGTGATATCGACTGATATCGAATGACTATAGTGAACACAACCCCCTACTCACAGTATAATTTAGATTGAAGGTATAATTATAGGGAGTGATTAGGAACTATAATTCACGAACTCATATATAATATATATACTGTACCTTGAAACTACGTATATATGTAGAATCTCATATATTGTGATAAATCACATGTGCTTCGGGCGGTTCGTTCACTGATGTGTGATTTAACTGAGTTGTACCATATATTCTGTCACAGTCAGCTTTATTAGTCACGAGCATTACCTGTCTTCTAACTATCTAACTATGTGATGATACATCACGTTTATATCGCGATCATGAGTATATATATATTTACTTACTACGTGAGCCATATGTTTATATATATACCAATAATGTATATGACCTCTGATACTAAAATCAAAACCACTCTTAATAGCTATACGTTTTACACTACACTTTATTATATTAACGCATAATCATAGGTTAGACTATATTAAGCCTATGATATCTGTTTAGATTAGGTATGTATATACACATCATAATATTATAGCTATGGCCGTATTCTTAGGCTATACATTAAGTAACATATCAATGTATATAATCTAATAAAAATAGGTATGTAGCATTAATAAGTATTTTAAATTTAAATTACTCACTTCTGTTTGTTAGCGGTATCGATATTTTTAAATATTAACTTTATATGAATTCAATAATTGACCTTATTGAATTATATAACCTAAATATTTAATTTCATTAATTTGTAACAAGTTTCTAGGTCATATATTATTTATGATTAGGCTACATATGTATCTACGGTATAAGGTAGATACTGATCTAGTTAGTTTATATGTGAATATATAACATTGCGTGTAGAATAATGAACACTCACGTATTATTCATAAAATAATTAAGTAGAAATTTCCAACAGAAGCCATAAAAAATATATATATTGATCTCCTAATTCTATTGATTATCATAAAATCTTCGAGTATCTGAACTCCAATATAGAATACATTCTCTTATATATTAGTCAGCTATACGGTTGAGTGACGCAGACACCAACGTTATGCATATAATTTTTCTCCATATATAATTACGCACCTTAATGAACTGGAATTATGTATATCGAAACATATATTTATCCTAATCAACTATATATATTATCATATATACAGTATAAAACATCCCGTATTAACCTTTGGCACTCCGTTATATAATATATATGTAAACATATAACTCGTGAGACACCACCCTGTATATATATATAGTAATAATATTAATATATATAATATATATTTATTATATATATATATATATATTATTATTAAATATTAATATATTATGATATATATTATACAGAGTATAGTTAGGGCTCGCATTTCCGCAAATTATATAATATCACGTGACATTACTCGCAATCGAGGTATATTAATATAATACAAAATATAAATTTAGCGTAATTGCGATTAGCGATATTTGAAAATAGTATGCGGAATTATGCAGTTAGTCAGGTGAGAATGTACTATTTTCATTTCACTCATACAATTTTAATTCTGCCCATAATTCAGACACATCCTCATAAAAAAAAAAAATATTGGATTTCAAAAATTTCTGCAAAAAACTTTATTATAGTCCACAAATTTTTGGGCCCATCTTATCTTATATCTATATTAGTTAACCTCTTAGGGCAGCATACACCTGGAGAAAAATCTCACTCTGGTGAGTGATACTATGTTTTGAGGTCATATTTACTAGGTATTTTTATTAAAGTATATTATTTTTATTATAAGTTAAATATAACAAAAACTTAAAGCTAGGCCAAAGGCTTGTAATAAAAGTTTGAAATCAATCAATTTTATTCTTATTTCTTTTAATACAAAATATATTACTAATGAGCCTTAATTATTAATAATTATTAGAATAAATTAAATTATTATATGAAAACGTAGGCCTCCTCGCCACCAAATTTCAGATTAAAATGTATTTATAGTTTTGAAGATATGAAAATTAAAATTGATTGGGTAAATTAATATTAATGTAAATATATATAATATATATATTAATCTATTTTGTAGTTATACCCAACCCATCACGGTAATAAGTTGGGTCATTATAACCCAGTTTTTTTCCGTACCGCTGAGATGGCTGACTTACGATTAATTTTAGTAAAATTAACTTTATATATATAAATTTTGCATGGAGCGTTATAATTGTTATCTACTGAGGATAAAGTGTATCAAAACCCATCCATATTGATATTTGTAGATATGTTATAACTTCTGTATGTAACAGTGATTGAGCACAAAATGTATATTGGCCAGTTTGAGAGCCATTAAATTTAATCATTAGATATAGTAAACTTTTTAATGAATAATGAATATCATCTACATAATTGGTAATTCTAATATATACCAAATAATGCAAAATAATGTGTATTGTGATACACTTTATAGGTTACAATTTAGGTACTCTATTACTTATACAATTTTATTTTTGTTGGTGATTTCGCAAATCCACAACGAGAAGATATCCTTACTTACGAGATGTGAGAAATAACAATGCCGAGTGTATTCCGGGCCGATCTCACGCCACAGAAAAAGTTATGTAGTATAAAAGCTTTTTAGGAAAACCGTCAGGGAAGACAGCCAAATTCCAGTATTTTCCGGAGATTGGCGAGTATCGGGCCCACCCTAATATAATATATATATGTATATTATATAAAAGGAAGGAAATAATTTAACGATATTAAAATTATGTAAATTGTAGTTGAGTGTATATTAGATATTCATTAACTAATAAGTTAAGTGGATTTATATCATTTTAATAATCTATTTATTATATTAAAGTTGTGTATAATATATTTATAATAAAAATTTATATATCATAGATAGGTAGTATCCAAAAAATCAATAAATTTTTCGTGAGTGAAAATCAGGTAACTTTATTGAGATACCTATTAATCTCTCCGGTGAGATGGTAAATATATACATGATTCAAGTTAGTAATCGTTTGAACTTTAGTGGCTGATATGTTCAAGAAAATAGTTCTGACATTATATCTTCTTCTATCGACTATTACCACTCCATTTACCGACCTTTTATTCAATGTATAAGTTATCCCGTGACATTTTCTCCTACTATATAAATTCGAGTGAGTTTCTCAACCTTTTTACTTACCTTTTGCGCGTGAACAATATATATCAATCGTGTGTGTGAACAGGGAATGAGTGTGTATAGAGTATTAAACTTTAGCTATTACTATAGATAAGAATTTATAATATAAAAACAAACCACTCTAATCAAAGAGATTAAAGTACAGGAACTCAAAAAAAAATAATATTAAAAAAAATCACCTTTAATAAAAGTTGTATGATGAAGATTCATATCGCTATGATAATTATCAGCAGTTAGCATACAAATTAATATAGATAACTGTAACAATATAGATATCTTACCATAGTTTTCCTTACAAGTATGATAGAGATAAAAAATAATTGACTCATATCATAAGTGAATGTAGAACTCTCAAATTTAAGTACATAGATTTTTAGTGGGTCCTGAGTGCAAGTTTTCATTATCCCTTTGTGTGTCTAAATAATATTATTTTATATTTTTATGCATAAAACAATGAAAATTAAAATCATAAGTTGATTGGACTGGTAGATTAAAAAGGCTCACATTGTCCCCTCGAAACTTTGAGCACCATATACCTCGTAAGATATAAACATATGAATTAACTATCTACGACTAGTGTAATCTTTTTCCCACTCATACCAAATTTATATAGACTTATAGACCAAGTGGATGTTGATCTAAATACACAATCACTACATAATAGACTAAGCCTTAGCATCTATTTTATGAAAATAGATGATAATTGAGAATATGGAGTTAGACTATATGAGCGACGAGACAGCTATTATCTAAATATGTGAATGTGTGTTCGAGAAAGCGCGACTATTATAAATTATTACTCTATGATAATATGCTAGTCATAATGTTATAGAAGAGTGTGTCATTAGAGTTTGTATGCTACTTTTACCATATGTATTTATTGATATATACAATATAGAAAAAACCTATAAGTAATACTGTGATTCCAATATCTAACATTACTTTATATAATCAAACAAAATGTTTGGTGTGTGCTCGTGTATGTCGTATATATATATTATATTATATTAATATACTAGTGAAGAACAATTTTATGCTTGTAAATATTTCAGTGTTAGATCAAATTCATTCCTTATATGATATTACAAGATTAAGATATTTATTTATTTCAACATTATATGAAATTTTTTGGAATATAAGTTTCTAAAATTGATAAAATTATACTCATAGGTCTCATATATTTATATAGTTTTTTATTTTTTTATTACTTGTATTCTCATTATATTTTTAAGATTTAATAAATATATTAGAATTAAATTTAACAATTATTAGTCATTTAAAATTTATATTATTTTCTATAATCATATAACTACTTATAATGATAATATGTTATAATTTCACATATGTCCTGCCTGGTATTTACAATAATTTAGTCGGTACATTATATGTATTATACTATGCCTAAAGAGATGAGTTAATAATAATTTATTGGGTATGATGGGATACCGTAAATCAAACACTTTAGCCCGCGAGGAGTATTATGAGAATCGGGCTCAAAATTAATATTTTTACCCCTGCTGTTAATTCTTTTTTTTTATAAATAGAAAAAACGATAATGGAAAATACTTTTTACTTAATAGTTTTTTCTCACATTTGGAGTTTCCTTAATGTTAATGATAAGAATATATATTGAAAAACGAAATAAATTTAATATTGATTAAAATAAAATGAATTATTATTATTTTTTGCCACTTTGCCAGAAAAATTTTAAACAAAAACTTTATGTGTCTCAATTAGAAATATGAAATATACACCTGATGAGGAAAGAAAATTACTGGTCAGTGGCGTAGGGGAAAACAGGTCATTAAATATTATATGTACCGTACGTGGTGTTTTACTTTGACTCACATATTAAACTATATTTGTATAAAATGTTATTATAGTTATACTTACAAGTAATGTATAGAGGCTTAGAGTTTACACTGCTCACACTCTCCAAAAGTTTTTATCACGATATCTAATAAACTCATATGAATGATAGAAAGAGAAACGATATGATCTAGTAATATAATTCTAATATTTTCAAATTCATTATTCCACATAAAAGTGTATTATTTTTTTTATTCAATCAGCATTATATAAATGAGTTTTAGTGATATACATGTCAATTATTTGCTATAATAATTAAATACTTGAGTGTGTAAAATAATTTAATGAAAAAACAAAAGATTCTTAGTCATAACTCATTGTTAAATTATAAATCTTTAATCATATAATTATATCTTAAAAATACAATAAAAATGTTCATTTAAATAATAATATATAAAATTAAATATATATATACAATATCTATCTTTATAACAACTTATAATATGACACAGAAGTGGATATCTTGCTCACTATTACAGAAGTAGGGAACCTCCTTAATTACAGAGGTGTATAGCTAACTCCAATATTCTACGACATAACTTAGATTTAAAAAATGTCTTTTATTTTTTTTTTGGCATTTTGAATGGCGCTGTTTTATTGTGTTCTAATACAAAATCAATCTGCGCATAGAAAAGATACTAATCCTCGAAAAGAGAGACAAGTAGCAATATTTTAGCTATGAGCATCAAAGAGAACATTCTATCAAAATGAGCACAATAAGTTTCTTATTTATATAGTGATGAAAGATTATATTATTACAGATCTATTTTCTTTAGCACTTACCCCATCAGAGATTTAAGGTTTTCAATAAGTGATTCATTAACCGCATATATTCATAAAAGATTTGATGTTCTGCAGCAATAAAAAGACAAAAGGGGCTCTAAGGGGGCCTTTTTTAGAACTTTTCAAATAAATTAAGTTAAACAGGTTACTGTGTAGCCGCTTTTCGTTTATCTATCACACTAGAGAAGTTATATATAATCGCGTTTTTAAAGTATATAATTTTACTTCTTTCTTTTTATAACTTTCGCGATGATCCAGCCGTTACTGCGGAAAACGCCGGGGATCAAGTCTTCTCTCGCATATGTCTTTAAGAGTCTATCAAATAATCTTGGTCGGGGTAGGGAACGTGAGATGAAGAAGGGCAAGGATTTACATTTTCTATAGAGTTTGAAATATTATTTTTTCAAATAAAAAAATACATTAGGAAAGGCCACAAATTAGTATCTCATTATAAAGTATGATCTATACCTATTAACAAATAATCATCTACTCTATGAGAAATTTTGCAGTGTTAAAAAAGAAGTACCAATATTAGATTATAATGACATTAAAATGTTACTACTGCTTAATTATAGTGATAATAATTGCTATCCACTATCGGTCAAACATTTTTGGTCATCACTACTCATTGATTACAACTCTAGACCGGTAAATTCTACAAAAAACAATAATTAGTACGTTAGTCGAGTATTTGAAACTTATTCTAGATAGATATAATCATTAAACGCCATTGCATAATAATAAATATAATAAGATTTTACAAAATAATTATCTACTTTCAATTTTAACCCTTAATTTTTAAATTTATATTTTATATATTATAGGTTTCACTAATATGTCTAGTAATTAAAATGGTATATTACCATATATATAGTATATAATATTATTATTATATATATATATTTAATTATAACCGTTTATATATTTATTATATATTATCTTCAAGGTTATATATATATAATTATATTTTAATATATATATAATATTATATATAATTATATATATATATATATAATATTATATATACTCGATATAATTATATATATATATATATATAATGATATATATATATATATATATTATATATATCATATATATATAATGATAATATAATTATATATACTATACGTGATATATATATATAGATATATATATATATTATATATATATATTATATATATTATTATATATAATAATATATAATAATATATATATATATATATTAATATATATTAATATTATTATTATAAATATATATTATTAATTTAATTAATTAATTTATATATATATATTAACCTGTATTTATAATATATATATATATTATTAATAATTATTATATATATAATATAATATATATTTATATATAATATAATATATTATTATATATACCGTATATAATATTAATATATATAAATATTTATATTTAATATATATATATATATATATATAATATATTTAATATATATATTTAGTTATAAATTATATATATATATATATAATATTAAATATATATATATATATATATAAATATTATTAATATATTATTAAATATATTAATATATATTATATATATATATATATATATTTAATATATATATATTTATATTAAATTAAATATATATAGTTATATTATATATTAATTAATAAATATATTAATGGTAGCGTTTTGATAAAGATATTTCCCACAAAGTGAGTTAGGCATTTTGCTTCAATGTTAGCTTAATAGTAATAATAGGCATACTAAAAGTATGAAGTAGATAAGTGTACGTAAGCTGGGTTGTGTTTTATCTCTATAGCTTATCCACATCATTTATAGGTAATTCCCTTTATAAATGATTATGTATGCCACAGCGGTTTCTGCGTGCATGTTCACCACCTTACGTTCCAGTTTATGGGAAATTATTGAGGGAGTGATAATACAGTATTAATTAGATATATATATATATATATATATATTATATTATATTATTGTCATTTGATAGTCTTTATATATATATATTAACTTTTATTTTAAATGTGATTTTACATTAATTTGAAAGGCTGGCCTTATATTTATAATTATATATAAATCATTTATCTAATACTGTGACATTAATCTTATAATTGGCTTTTGAACTATTTAGGCAAGAAAAATGAAATGATCAATATTTGAATTTATTTTTTGTCTTATATCACATAACTTTGTTAGTTTTATATATAACATTTTGATTACTATAGTATTTTACCTCTAGGGATGCTTCCTCTACATTATCCTCTCCTGACTTGAATTTCAGATTGTCTGAGAGGTCTTCATTTTGGTGAAGTTAAGATAATATATATAATATATATGAATATATATATATATAGTATATTATATATGTGTTTATGTGTTATCTGCATAATTTTTTTTTTATTTACTTCTATTGCTCATGTGCTAGGCTCTGTGCAGGGTGGGAAGGGGCACAATATAAGATAGTAGAGAGTCCCTCCCTAGGAGAAAGCCCCCTCGTAGAAAACCTCAACTTAAATATCTTAATAAGTGCATATGCAAGCTTTAAAGTGTTAAAAATTGAAAACAGGAGGAAAGCAGATGGTAAATAAAAATTCCATAGAACAGAGGTGGTTGGAAAGGAAAGAAGCTCCACAATAATCAAACCTTTAATTGCCAATTAGTAACATATGGGTATTTGTTCCCTTTTTATCTGTATGAAAGAATAGTATATATATAAGTTTTTATTTAGAACATAAATTTCAAACTTTGTACTGGGTATGGAAGCACCTTTCTTTTTACTTAGAGACCACATATTGTGATATAAGAATTATCTTTAACATTTTTAGTGAGTAAGCAGATTTTTCAACTATGCCAAATTGAAAATTGCAACTGGTTCAAATCTATAACTTTATTTATTTTAAATTAACATAGGTTATATATTTCATTGGTTGAATATTCATACATTAACTTTCAGGTAATTTAAGTAATTCGTCCCATTTTAATGAGTAATGGAGGCTGCTATTGACCATGATAGTGAAGATGATAATGAGGATTCAGAATATAATTCCTGCTTCAAAAATGCATGAAGGCATTAGGTGATGAAGATGAAATAGACATTAATATCCATTTTCACTGTGAACATTGTTTTAATTTTGCTAAATGTAATGAACGCTCACAAAAAGCCAGGATGGTGCTGTGACATCATTGATTGTGTAAATGGCTGTGGTCACAAGTAAGTAGTCTTTTATTGGAGACTTAGATCTTTAAAAATAAAATTCACTTTTTTTTTTTTGATTTGAAATCTTTTTCAGTTTCAAGTTTTAGTGTAGTAATAAAGATTTTACCCTGTGATAACCAGGTAGCTATTTTAAGCTTTTGATTTGTGTATGCTTCTCAGATATTTTCCCCTTACAAGTGAGTGAAATGTCCCTCGATGATATCATTAGTCACATTAAAAAATTGAAGTTAAATTAATTAGAAGGATATATATTATATATATATAGTATATATATATATATCTTTTTTATATTTATATTATATATAGTATATATTAAATAAGTATATAATTATATTATATATACTTTATAGTATATATTAATATTATAGTATATTATATATAATATATTATATATTTATATATGTATATATATACATATGTATTTAATAAATAAATATATCAAAGAAATAATGAAAACAAATGTAATATATTATATATTAATATATTATATATATTACACGTATATATATATAATATATAATATATATTATATATATATAATATATATATATATATATATATATATATATAATATTATAGTATATATTATAATATATATATATATATATATAGTATATATTATTAATATATATATATATATATATATATTAATATATATATATAATATATATTATATATATATAATATATATATATATATATATATATATATCCTTTTTTATTTATACCTTTATTCATTATTACAAAGGTGGTAGCTAATTAGTTTTTGCTGGCTCCACCATTTTAAAATTCTCTGGCTCCATCATTTTAAAATTATGTAGATCCAGCTTCTCTAGCTCAACCCCTTTACTTCATAGTAAAAAAATTTTTCTTTTTTTTTTAACCATCTCCAGCTTCACCTTCACATACACCCAAAAAAATTTTTTGCTCTGGATACTCTGGCTCTAGCTTCCCCTAAAACCTACAGCTCTAATCAAGTAGCCCTGATTATTATTATTATTATTATTATTATTATTATTATTATTATTATTATTATTATTATTATTATTATTATTATTATTATTATTATTATTAATTTATTATTATTATTATTATTATTATTATTATTATTATTATTATTATTATTATTACCAAATTTTTTGTTGAATATATTTAATGATTATTTACTTGGAAAAATAATTTTACATTTCGTAAATGATACAGTATCTGAAAGGGCATGACTTCTAAATGATATAATAATATAATGATGATACAATATAATGGTATAATAAATGAGCTTGCAACCCACGCGCCAGCCAAACCTCCAAAAATGTTCCTTATATAAGGGCGATTTGGGATTTTCTGATGGGTGGGTTTTAAGACTTAATATATGTTATACCAATAAGTTATAAAAAAGAGTACAGAGTGTTGGGCTACTTGTAATGAATCATTTCATGTTTATGAAATGTGAGAAATTATTATTTCTTATAATGTTCTTACTGAAATGTGACACATATTTTTAAATGACAATACCACCACTGACTAAATTATGAACTTTTCTATGATTTTCTGTATTTATTCAAACCCCTTAGGTACAAAAATAATAATCTGTAGTTGGTTTTTAAATATTTTAATTCATTTTAATTTTAAAAATGTTTTATTTAAACAAAATAATATAATTTATATATCCTATGGCATAAATAAATTCCTATCTAATTTAACCAAACTACAAGGCAAATACCCCTTAGATCTAATTTAGTCAATACAAATTATTTGTAACTTTAAATTTGTCTTTATTCAAAAATAATAAAATTTTAAAAAACTTTAATTTTTACTATGATTTATAATTTATTCATAATATTTTATTACATCTATTTAGTTTTATATTGAATTTCATTTAGTGATCTATGCGCTAAACGATGTTTGAAAAAAGGGAATCCAGACTGTGTGAGATCAGAAAAACTTCACTTTAATTAAGCGGGGGAATTTTTGAGCTACCCTCTCTCGTAAATTGCGAGGAGGAGAGAAATCTCTGTACCAAAAATCTCTCTGACATGTTTTAGGTCTTTAAGGCCTTCTTGTGAATAATGTCTGATTATAAAAATAAAATTCGTATAGTAGTTAGCTCTTATATACATATAATTAGATATCCTAAGTGAGAGTGATTAATTATTTTTTTATTTCTTAGGTTGTAATACTACTGATCAGCCATGATACTAAAACCTCATTTTAATAACCCCTCTATAATACATATTAATAAAAAAAATGCATTTCAACTCCTATATATTAGAACTATACAATATTGATATATGTATCATTAGAGTTACTACCTGTGAAAATTTTTTTTTTTTGAGCTGAACCTTTGTTCTGTGTAGTAGACCGTTATAAGTATAACTTTGTCATATTTAATATATATATATATATATATTATTATATATAATATATATATTATTATATATATGATTAGTTTATTATGTGTTTGTAAGGGATGATCTTTGAGACTTAACAATCAACCAATGATATGTAGATAATATTATATAATATTATTAAATATATTATATATATATTACCGATATTCGTATGTGCGATTTAAGTTCTCGTATTTGAATGAATAATAAAGTATCGATAATAATATGCTGAGATAAAAAAGAGAAATAAAACAGTTTCATTTCTTCCTATACATTTCTACTAAATAACTAAATTTTTAATTCTTTAGTTTTTTCGAATCATTATAGAATTATATATAAGTGAGAATTAAACGATAAGAAATCAATATATTAGAAGAAGAAGAAATAAAAATAAATCTATAATCTATTGCTCATTATATAGATATTACACACATTCAAATAATGCATACTAATTATCAAACATCAATAACCACACACCAACATCAACTAGAAACTCATACTACATATCACACACTCTACACTACAACGTATCTACGTACATAATACACACAAACGCATTATATATTATTAATTATATATATTTATTAATTTATATATATATATAGATTATTATCATAATATTAATATATATATAATATATTATATATATATATCATATATATTATTAATATAATATATATATATAATAATTATATATTTAATTATATATATATATATATATATAATAATATATATATATATATTATAATATATATATATATATATATAATATTATATAATATATTATATATATATATATATATATAATTTCTATTAATTAATATAATGATATATATATATATATATTATTATGTTAATATAAGTATATATATATTATAGGGTATGAGGTTAATTGTATTTCAACTCCTATCTCTGGACCTTTTCTCCACACTGGTTATTACAAATAGCCCGGACATAAGAGATAAAAGTGAGATATTGTAAACATATAAAACATGCCAATAAAACTGATTTTATTAACATGTATATTTATTAATGGTTTTCTGTAGCATGTTGATATGGTTTATCTTTCCAATTATTTTCTATTAAAATAAAGAGTACTGAAAGCAAAAAAATATAAAATAGTATTCCTGTGCTCTAGTTTGAATTATAATTGAAGTGAAATCAATACCTCCCAATTTATCTACCGTCCCCTATATATATTACCTATTTTTAAGTTAGAGATAGTCATCGTCGTCTCCAGTCAGATAATAAATCTCTATATATCTATACTAGATGGTATATACTATATTTTATCTATATACTAAGGGACCTATATATATATATATGACAGTAATAAATATATTCATATGAGCATCTAAGTAATAATTATATATATTATATTCGCTATTATAATTGGCATATTATATCATCTAGTATCTCATATGGAAATTTAAATGTTTATAAAACCTCATGATTCTGTTTGTCGACCCGCATCTGGAGTGGAGTTCATTTTTCATAACCCAATCGATGCCACATTTCCAACAAAGTTTATACAATATACATAACTCATTTAATGTGAACCACGCCATAGTGTTCTCACTCACAGCATCCACGTCCAAAGCTAGGATTCATGCACCTTTATGACTCTGTCTCAAGACCTAGCTGGAATGTGAAATCAACATTTTATACTTTGTGAAAATTCTGAATATGGAGCTAGAACAGCTTAATCCACTCCACAGTCTCAACGACAAATTTTAAAATCATCAAGTAAATATGAACTGATCTCAATCCACGGAGTATCATTCAGGCTAGTTCACAGTAAAGCTCTCATGTGATTGGCATACTTACCTCTATTTATGCAGATATCAGACCACCGTAGTACTTCAACTCTCAAAAGCAGTGGAATTTATGGAATAAATTAAGAGCAAATTCTCTCCATTTCATAAAAGTTACTATTTGATGAGTCTCTGTTTCCGCAAGTGACTGCTCTTCATTTGATTACACCGTCTACTCTAACACAAGAAACAATAGATGAGAGGTCCATAAATATAAACATTATAAAGCCTATTTTCGCAACTTCATCAACTCGCTAATGTTGAAAAGGCGTATTTTCAACTTTTTGGGACTTGTGCACAAGCAACCTTAGAAATAGGGTTGGGAACAGCTAGAGCAGGGAAATTAATTTTTTTTGTATAAAATTCTTAAGATAATTTCAGTTTCGACTTTTAAATGATGAATCTCTCTCTCCTCTCTCTCTCTCCTCTTTCTCTCTTCTGCCTCTCTCTCTCTCTCTCTCTATATTTATATATATAATATATATAACTATATAGTATATTAATATAGTATATTATATATAATATATATATATATATAATACTATTAGCTAATATATAATATATATTAATATCAAATACTAGAACTTTATAAATATTTCTCTATCTTTAATCATGATAATAAATAAAGGTTAATCTCAATGTACTTTATGATTTACTAATTTCTTATATATTATATATACTCTATATTATTTATTTCTTTATATATTATATTTTTATATATTTACTACATCACACACAACTTTCCTTAAAGGTAGACGTATTTCATTTACCTATCAGTTATATTATTATTATACTAATATATATATATATTATCTATCATATACACCTATAATATATATACATATAATAAGACTTCACTACTATATAAAATGTCCTGATATTCTCAAAATTTTAATAGGGGAAAGTACGAATTCACTTAGCTATCAATATTTAGCGTTAATTTGCAATGAAGAACTATTCACATGCGTTTTTTTTTTTTTTTTTTTTTGGTGATGAATAGTGAAATCGTCATGAACGATGAATTCAGACAAAGATTAGTATTTATTTTTAGTTAAATATTCAAAGAGTTTTGAATAGTTACTAGACTTAGGAGATAAATAAGCTGAGCAAATAAATTTAATCAAATTTGGCAAGAAAGCTAGGTCATTAAGCAAAATAATCCCGACTCATAATTAGTAAAAAATATGTGCCTTTGAGTGAAAATTAAGGATAGAGATAATGGAGGGAAGAGAGTAATGATTGCTTAATATCTGTGCTCTCAAACATTTGATTTTTTCTCTAAAATAAGACAAACACCAGCCTATAAACCACTTTCACACTAGCAGTCAAACAACAAAAATACATAAAAAACATTTTGAAATTTTAAAATCAAGTTTTTTTTTTTAAACATGGTTTTTTTCCAACCCAATAATTATACAAACCATATTAAATAAATTAAATTACATATCTAATATAAATTTAATAATTATATATATATATATATATATAATATATTATATATATATATATAATTAATTATAAATATATTAATATATATATATAATTAATATATATATATATATATATATATATATATATATATATTATATATATTAATATTATATATATATATATATAATAATATATAAATAATTATAATTTTATATATATAATATATACAAGTATATATATATATTGAATGTTGCAGAATCTAGAAAAACTATGCCAACTATTGTCTAGGGCATGTTATGATTATCAAATATAGAAACCCCCTCAATACTTTTTTTTTTGGTGGGGGGGGGGCATAATAATAGAGTGGTTTTAATATATCTCGCCACAATATAGACTACCACAATAAACCTAGCATCTCAAATTTGAATCAATGTGTAAATTTTAACATGAAATACGATCTGAAATATCCTAAACTTTAGCTGAATGCTCACAATACCTAAATCATAAGGCATAGTTTTTTTTAACGTCTCCAATCCAAAATTAAAATCTTTGATAAAATGCTACAGTTGGATCACCTGAGAGATGATAGAGAAGAAATAAGTTCATTATCAACCTATGTCAATTTCTGCTAGTGTATGAAATAAATTTACTGCAATTTCTTCCTTTCCTCTTTTGCGCTCATTAAATATGGATATTTTTTCATCACGATAATTACACAATACGAACATTTCTTAAATTTTCAAAAATTCTGGTAGTTCGACGAAAGGCTGCAATATTAATGTAAAACAAAAAACTTGAAGTTTAAAGTAACATGCATTTGCATTTTTCGTTGAAAAATTAGAGAGTTTTAAATGAAGTAATCTCATTTTGTGAAACAAAATCTTTGCATAACTAATTATAAATGCCTTTTCCAAAAATTGTTGTTTAACTTTTTACCTAATATTAGGCCTTATCTTTTTTCAGAAATTTATGGAATGTCCTAAATATATATACAAACAGTGTGAACTGTGATGTTTGGCTTGAAATTTTTTCAAAAACGTGAAGACTAAAATCTAGTAATCAATTTAAAAATCTGCGCCTTCTCTTTTCAAAAAATTTATAAATAGCTCTAGATATATATATATAAATATAATATATATGATATATAACATAGTTTACAAAGTGGTGATAGTTAAAAAATTACATTTAGATAAGGAATTATTATATTATTAGGATATTATTATTATCGTATGCAATTTGTGTTTCCTAAGGTTTCTACTTTTCAAAAATATATGTTTTTCTGCCTATTTTTAAGAACGATTAAAAATTTTAATTGATTCGTTTTAATATATATACAAAAGTTAAAACTGTGTTATAGGTGTTACAATTTTGTTTAAAAACTGGTACATAATCTGATTGATAATAATATAATATATATATAAAAATATATACTATATCTAATGATATATAAATATAATAATATATATTATATATATATTATCTATTTATATAATATATATAGATATACTATATATATATATATATATAATATATATAATATATAATATATATATATATATATAACTATATATATATATATATAGATATAATATATATATATATATATATATATATGTTAAAATATATAATCTAATAAATGTCTAACAATTTTCAATAAATATGATATGAAGTATGCTTAAATAGATACAATAGGTGAGAAGTGTGTATAGTCTTTTTGACTTTTTGAAAAGTAGTGAGATGAACATAAATCCAGAAGTCTAATTAAAATCTGGCCTTTCTCTTTTTAAAAATATGTGATATACATTATGTATGTGTGCCTGTGTCTTCATTTCCGTAAAAGTGCACGTATAGCGTTTATAAAATACTATACATAAATAGCTCTTAAAATTTATTGAGGAATAATTGAATCTCTGTATTTTTGGATACATTTTAACGAATCTTTGGTTTAACCTGATCCTATCAGTCATAGGTGGGTGAGCAGGTTATTAATATCAAAGTCAACGTGCTTAATTATTTTATAATTACATAATAATTACTTAGAAAATGAAACTCGATTAGGTCTACAATTTGGTTAGCAATGAGTCAATGAGTCTATGCGTAATAATTAATAATTCGTAGCATTTATTCCTTTAATTTTTATTATATTAATTATCAATATATATGCTTTATAAATGAGATGCTCTTAAGTCTTGCATTTATTAAGGTCTAGCATTTTTAATATATTTTTTTTTATTTAATAATTACAAAATAACTTATATAAATGGAAAAACTCAATTAGGTCTTTAACAATTTGGCTAGAAGTAATACATTAGATCTGCCAGATATTAAAATTATCAATCTTTCTATTGTAGAATTTCAAAATTACTTCGTATAATAATGGAAACTTAGGTATAGGTCTATATCATATTTGATAGAACTAGCAATATGTAGTCTGACGTATATAGTTAAGAGTTCTGAGCTTTCCTGTTTATTTAAATTACAAGTAAGTAGTTACTTATAATGAAACTGTGTTATCACCTAATATTTGCTTTAAAGATTACACTGGGGAAAACAATTTGTAACTTTTTTTTAGCTCGATTTTTTACCTGACCTTGACCGTTAAATATGATCTGATTCAAATTATAGTAACTTTTTTTCTGCACGGCAGGTTTTTTCCTACACCTTATGTGAATTGAACCACTCTCTGATGGGTATGTTGAGTGTGATATGAGTGTTGTTATAGTGTATGTATGTGTAGTGTTGTGCTATGCTTATACTATATATATGGTCACGTCTTACTAGATAATAATAGAGTGGTAAAGGATATAAAATACGTAATATATATACTCATAGTACATATATAAATCTCTAATAATATTATATGTAGCAGGGTGAATGATATCTATAGGAGACCGCCAGGTTGCATTATTTTGTCGAGACTAGTTCAGTTAACGCTCTTTGAGATACTGTAGTGAGAGAGGTTGTGTGCCACATTGTTAATTGTTGATATAAGTTGTAGCGCATTCCGGACTATGATGTTCGAGTTCTGTAAGTATACAGGTTTACCATGAATCCACCGGGAGCGTTTTTTATTTTTAAATAATCACTAAAGCCTTTAACCTATTATGAGTCTACTCTGTGCTGAGTTCGCGCGTCTCAGCTGCCTTAAAAACAGCCCCGATTCATTTGTATATAGTATGTGGAAGTTTATCCATTCTCAGCTCAAAGGGACAAGAGCTTCCAGTACATTCGTTAGGCAAGCTTTTTTACATAATTTTAAAAGTTGAAGTACTTGCGATCAAGATAAACCATGGGACCCCACACGAATGCTTTTGACAAGCAGGTCATCCATTTCTTATTTTCATGGAACGCCAATATAGTGTCCGAAAAGCTCATACGGTATGTGTACAGAGGGAGACACGTGATTTAAAATTTCCAACTAGGTGTATTACCTATATTTGACGTAGGCCAGAGACTACTCAAGTGAGATGTTTACTATTATATAAAACCGTACAGTAATTAAATACATAGAAAAATACAAATGTAAATATATGAAAGTATACATATAGGTGTACCATCATGCTACGCCCATGCTCATCTAGCTGAATTAATCACCAAGTGACTAGCTTTTACATATGAAATTGCCCAATATAGGAAATAACCAAGTAAAACGGCTCTGCGATGAATCATTCAAAGTCATCCACAACGACGAATTATATTTCTAGAAATGTAAGGATACTTCACGTTTCCGTAAGAAGTCTTTAAACCCAGATTGAGTTGAATTGATTTGGCACGAGATTTGGACTATTCCAAAAAAGCTTTAGAGCTTTTAGCATTCAAGACTGCAAGAGAAAACTTGCACTTGAAAAAGAGAGTAAATGGGACAATTATCCTACCGCTTCATCGATCTAAGAGAAAGTTTGATTGTCTGAGCACGAGCTTTTTTACAAACAGTGATGAATTGGACTTAATGTATTGTATACGGCGGATGTGGATCTTAATTTGAAAGAGCTAGAAGAATCTCAGCTCCATAAACCGTCAAATGACAATAGGCGAATTGTTCATTGATAGTCTACAACAAAAACCGAGCTTGATAAAATCGCGATCTCCTACTCACAATGACATGTTAATTTGTCAATGTAATACCCAATATAGCACCATCAGTTTATTATTCTGCAGACCCAATATACAGTGCGACATTTAAGTAGATTTTCGAGTGAATGAGTTGCAATAATCACTGATTCAAAATAATGGATTGATACTGTGTTTGACTCTGTAACAGTCTGCTCACTCTCTGTTGGCAAGTCACACGCGAGATATCACCAAGTAAGTCCATGTTTATATTGGGTGGAGATATGGGATTCGCTCAGAGAGCTCGTTGAGTTGCGTGTTTGCTGACGGAATTGTTTCACCGTCTATAATTGAAGACGCTCTGCTTCAAAATCTATCATACAAATCAGCCCGCTATGTCGACATGAAGAACATAATATTTCCACCTTTTTTTCGTGTTTGGTCACTAAAGTGATGAAAAAAAAAACTCGGACTCATGGGAAACAACTCTCTCGTTAAGGCTTGTTCCAGCTGAGGGAACTGTTTCAAGTATCTCATTGCATTCTTAGCCGCATTTGAAAAAGATAAAAGGCGGTTATCGTATTGATGTCCATCAGACCTGCTTCAGACTTCCTCTAACATACCTGAACATTTTCATTGGGCTTGCAATGAAACAAACTTCAAAAGAAAATTGCTTTGAAAATAGTATTGAGCATTCAAGAAACATTGATCAAAAAGAACATATAATCCTGGAAGGGAAAATAACCACGATGGTAAGCGGAATTACACCGAAATTGTCCAGCAACTCTTGGAGAGCTTCAAAATGCTTGTTGTAACAGTGTAATATAACATTAATATTACATTATCATTTACTTCATGTAACGCAAATATCATTTTATACAATCAGTGATAACAGGGATGAGCGATACACCTAATATAATTTGAAGGTGATGAAGGCACAGTATCAAAGGTAATATGGGATTGTTATCTTCTGCATGCGTTTTTGACTTGATTGCTGGAGAGAAGTTCAGAACATGAGTAATTTTCCACAAATTAAATCACTCCTGGATTAAATCTTAAGCAAATTTTACTTATATTGCCCTTATAGATTGAATGTTAACCGTATCGAAATTATACTTGGTAATGAAGCTATATGTAATACTTTAGCTTGCGAATAATTAAACTTATTTTTATATTATATACTGACACAGGATCTCAATTTATTGTACTATATTTCCCTTTATCTTTATCCTTTATAATGTCACAATTATAATTGTATAATGATATATTATGATAGACAAAAAAGATATAAATAATATGAATGAGGTATTACTAAGTGATAGTTATAAAAATAAGCTATATGATTATGATAGACAATTAAAACTGAACTATATTTATATATAGTTATATTTATATATTATATTATATATATATATATATCAGTATTCAACATGGAGGCAAAAATTCAAAAACAAGTCCCAGATCTAAGACAACGAAATGACTGCTCCCTAAATATATGTTTTTAAACAAAAATATTTACTTAAATATAAATATAATTATAGGTTGGATGAATTTTTGGAATGCATTAAAGATTAATGAAATATTAGGTAAAATATAAGATTAGGTCTATCTATATTAATTTATGGAATTGTAGTTCATTTTAGTTAATTCTAGTTCATTCTACTCCATTCTAGTTCATTTTATTTCTCTTTTTTTCCTAAAAATAAATATAAAATTATTCTCTGTAAATTGAATAATTATCTATTGAGCAGGCTCATAGGCTAATGAAAGATATTAATCTGGTATGAGGTATGCTCTTATTTCAACTTATAAAGAATTTTGTATATTAATTTGTTTTTTATTCCTGCCCTTAAAGATTATTCTAAAAAATATATTTACGAAAATACTCTAAATATAATTGATTTTTGAGCATTCATTGAGTTTAACATTAACCTAATATTCTTAAATATTAATATATTTAAAATGAAATTAAATAAGTTATACCAGTGCCACAATAGTAAGTAAATTACTAACAAGTAGGAACACCAAAACGAGCCACCCAAGTAGTAGGAAATGCTGTAGCTAGCAAATTCTCTTCGTTATCATTTAATTCGCGAAGTCACCTTCGAGTTCATAATTCCGTTATTTTATCCGCTAGGGGGATAACATAAAATCGTGTGTTAAACTGTATTAATGAGAAGGATATTAGTTATCAGATTATAAATGCAATTAAAAAGAAGAAATTAAAATACCGTGGAACTATAGAACAAAATATTCTAACGTTAAAAATTTTTGGAAGGTAGTTAGAGTATAAATGTATAAATGGATAAAGGTAAGTCTATTAGGAAGTAATTCATGGTGCAAGTTTGATATGCAGTAAGCATGAGATATAGATCATAGTAAATCACGAATAGTGAATTTGATATTGCTATTATGGCTCATATACATCTCCCACTTCGTTATATAATTAATTGTAAGTAATTTAAAATATTTAAAATAAAGATGTATTTAAAAAAATATTTAGATAATTTATAAATGTTAATAATATATTAATATACTTAAAGGGGAGTGCCATAGTGATTTTTAATAGTAATCCGGATGTAAATTGTAAGGAATTATATTACTAAAACGGATAACTTCAAACACTTTATATATTGTAATATGACCTAGAAAATAGTTGGAATGAAATGCTTTTTGATGCAGGTAAATTGTGTAATTAATTATATAATCATTAATAATCATATATATATATTCTAAAGGAAATATTATGTGACCTAACTCCACCTGATGTTATATTTTCTTTACTTTTGAACTTATTTGCTATATTTAATTTAATGGATTAATATTTGAATATTAAAAATAAATAAAAAATGTTTGTAATAAACAACATTGTGATAATATATGTATATTATCTTGATAACCAAATATCATTATTAAGATGGAAGCCCTAGTGATTTAAGAGTTTTAATCTGGTAATGTACGATACGGAGAATTTAAAGCGTTCAAGATCGAGTAAAATATGCCGTATGTAAAAATTTTGTTATAATATTTCAATCCTAGCAGTGTGAAATTATTTTGTTATATTTATAATAGTCTCCTAAGTAGAATCTATCGAAATTGTTAGCGATCCGAGGTTGGAAAAAGTATAGACTAGTTAAACCGGGACTTGATAAAAATACGATTATCGTTCTTAGGGGCGATCATGGCTCTCGCTCCCTTGTTTGGGGAAAACATACACTTTTCTTACAGGCTCGCATTTGACTTTATAAGTAGAATTTTCTACAAATTTTACATCCATTTTATCATTATTATCTATTATGATATTAATACCTTAATATAAAAATTTTTGATTCTATACACCATCCTTTTTTGTTTTATTTTCGCACAAGATGCGTCCATTATTTAATATATGTAGATTACTTTAGATGGTTTGTCCTAGTTTATAGAATTTTAAGAGGTTGTTGAACATTTTTAAAACCTGAGAATAATAATAAAGGATTGGTTATGTTCTTAACCAGCCCCCTTAGGACAATATAGCTACTTCATATTAATCAAATAATTGCTTATTTTCCTTTTAATTAAATTAATTACTATTATTTTCATTTACTCTCTATCTCATAACTTTAAAAGAGAAAAAATGTTCCTCATCAATATCCAACAGACCTCGGATACTATAAGTTATTTTAAATGGTATTTATACAACCCCTTAAGACTTTATAGGCTTCACCAAATACTAAAATGCCGAGCCAACATTGCTAACTTAATTAGTTCAAATTCTATATTTCAATTTGACTATATTATGAATATTCGGATGTGATAAAATATTAATTCGGAGAATATAGTTGTGTTTTGAAAAATGAAAGAGGTATATTTTAAAGTAATAGATACCAACTTCTCTAATACCTGAGGAGGAAAGCCTATGTTCCAATATTATTTCTGGATAAAAAAAAAAACACAATTCCACTAAGAAGACGTATCAAATATTTGTTTATTTAAAGTAGGATTGTAAATTATGAAATAAAGATGTTTTAAAATGAAAACTTATTTTAACATGACAACATTATATGCCTAAAAGGGACAAGGCTATAATATTAATTCCGAATGTATATTCCGTGCAATTTCACTGAGAAGGCTACTCAAACACTTAACTATTCAACTTAGGTTTGGAGTTTATGAAATAAAGATGCTTAAAATAAAAAATTATTTTAATATGATAACATGTATTAATATTAATTCCGAATGTTAAATTCGTAAAATTGTACTGAGAAGAAATCTCAAACACTTAAATAATGGAAGATTGGAAAAATGAAAAATAGATGCTTAATTAATTAAAAATGAAAATTTATTTTAGCACGAAATATTTAATACCAAAGAGGAACTATGCTTTGATATCAATCCCGGATGTACAATCCATAGAATTATACTATGAAGACCCCCCAATCATTTACTTATTTAACAATATTTGATTGAAAATTAATTATTAAATGAACAAAAGGAAAAATTAGCTTTAACATAATACCTATATATAAATAAGCAAGAATAGGAGTTATTATTAGACCTGAATGCAAAGTTTGTAGAGTTCTATTGTGAAGAAGCCTCAAACACTTGCTCTTTTAAGTTGATTGCAAATTTTGAAATGAAAATGTTTAATAGATTTGTAAGAGTTCCCTCCCTAGCCATGTTTATTTTCTTTTATTTATAATTGTTTCAAGTGTTTGTTATTGTCATTTTATATAACTTTTAAGTAATTTTGTTTGTGTCATCCTAGTTGTATGACGACGTTGGTCATATTCTATTGAACGTGTGACGCTATTTGGTTGTTATGTTCGCCTAGTTCTTGTTTGTTTAATTGGTCGAGCAAATTCGTAAGTTAATTTTTCAGATTAAATTTAAGTTCAGTATATTCTTTCCATTTTTTTATTTAAAGAGAAGGATTGCACTTTCTGTTAAAATTTGTTCTTTCTGTAGGTATTTCGGCTGAATTTGATTCTTCTTCTCTCTCCTCTCTCTCTCTCTCTTCTCTCTCTCCTACTCTCCTCTCTCTCTCTCCTTCTCTCCTCTGCTCCTCTCCTCGTCTACTCTTCTCTCTCTCATTCTTCCTCTCTCCTCTCTCTCTACGCCCTTTCCTATTTCTGTATCTGCCTTTCTTTCTAGGTCTCGTCTCTCTCCCTCTCTCTCTCTCTCTCTGCTCTCTCTCAGCCTCTCTCCTCTGCCCCTCTCTCTCTCTCTCTCTCCTCTGCCCTCTCTCCTCTTCACTGACTTCTTCTTCTCTCTCTCTCTCTCTCTCTCTCGCTCTCTCTCTCTCTCTCTCTCTCTCTACTCTCTGTCTCTCTCTCTCTCTTTCTCTTCTCTCGTCTCTCTCTCCTAGGCTAATCACTTACTCCTTTGCCGAATTACTTCAGTGTTACTCTCTTGGAAGATTTTAGTGATATTTAAGATACTCCCATAATTAAGTTATATAATATATATATTTAATATATATATATATACTATAATAAATATATATATAAATATATACTATATATTATATATATATATATATATATATATATATATATATATAAGTGAATACACATATACATATATTTTATATATCTTTTATTTCTGCTATATTACTTTCAAATCTCTTTTAGTATGTTGAATAAATGCAACATTCTTTTTTATATTAACTCTATTCATCTATAAACAAAAAATTTGCAAAAGCAGACCCAGACCGCCTCTAGAAATCCTACATGCGTCATATATTTTTCTACTGCTTAATTGTTGTAATTCTGTTTCCCACTTTCGCACATTTCTTTTGATAATATTGAATAATAAACGAATTGTCCAATTTTTGAAAGTGTATGTGTGTGGTGTGGTGGTGTGAAAGGTTTATGTATGATGTGTGTGTGTGTATAGGAAGCATCTCATAATCAAAATTCCGCAATTCCTCGTGGCAGGTTGATGCTTTAACGTTAATAATTATATATATATAATAAACCTATAACACTAATCTATATAAATATATAGTGCTATCTATATTATATATATATATATATATATATATATATATATATATATATAGTATATATATATATATATATGGACTATGGCCTTGAAGAAATTCATGAGAAGGAAAAATACGGAGCACATCCTGGTCTATGCCAACGACGCACCCTAATAGCGGAGGAGGGAGCTGATCTACAGGAGAATGAGGACAGATGGAATGACCAAATGAAAGGTTTTAGATATTGAAAAATAAGAACGAAAAAGACAGTATATTATGAAATTAGCTAGTTTTGAAGGCAGAATTTAAACATGAGGAATAGAAGGAACTGCACTGAAAAATATTTTAAATAATTCAAAATATTGGGTGTGATTTGTGGAGAAGGGAAGTGGGATGGAGCTGAAGGTGAGCCCTAGATGCTGGACATATCACAAATTCATAGTGACACACCAAAACTTCTCTACAACGAAAGCACTTTGCGACCTCCACCATAAATTCAGCACTTCGACATTTTGCTTGGTGTCCAGCGACCCCTGGATAACCCATTCTAACCATATGTAACCAATATAGATTATAACATCATTCCCTCACCTCCACATTCACATTACAGGCACCAAGCTTGAGTTAACGAACCTAGCAGCAAAATTACCCACACCTCCCTGCATTCACCTGATACATTATTAATAATCAATACACTCTACGTCTCGAGAGAGCACCCACCGTAAATTAACTATCTTCCAAAATTATAGCTGTCACCATTACTTCACTGAGCGAAATGATGGGCCCTAAATACAGTTGCTGAAGCAATAGATGTGCATGATCCAGCGGAGATGCGTCCCATACGATCTATACTGAGGGGAGTCGTTGGAGTGAGTGAAGTACCATTATCAGTGTCACAGCGTGCATTTACCCCGATGATTCGCCTAGACCAAAACAAGTAGGTGCATTCGCTGCCACTGTAACAGTGCATTCTCCTCGATGCAGCTCGGCTTCTATCTAAGACCTCATAGAAGGAAAGATATCTTTCATATACAAGTTTCCAAAAACAGTAGAATGCCGAGACGGCGACGAACCTGCTCTCGAATCAGACTCTCCACGCCTCCATGTACTCATTGTATGCTCTTTCTACGAATTTACTCTCACGTCCGCCACCGCGCGGTTCAGGAACAGTATACCCGAAAACTGATCTTAATGACCTTCAATTACATAAATATAGGTGTCCCATTGCCAACTACGATCATCGACTCCCCAAAACGGTATCGGTATTATAACGCCCGGTTTCCCAGTCGGATGGCAGACACAGCTAATCGGAGAATCACCTTTATCGATCATGGTGCCACGCCTAGACCTTACGAGATGAAATCACTCGAGCGAACGCTTGTGTACTTTCAACTTGGGCAGGCATCCCCCTTTCAGACGTTTCGACAAGCTCCTGGTCTACCTATCCTCATTTTTGGAGACGGGAGTTCATACTGTTGTAGTGGTCACCCACAAACTGACCAGCTTATAAATAATATCCAACACTTCGTTTTAAAAGTTATCGCCCAACTCTTTCACCAATATAAATTAACACTTCATTGCATCAATAACTTATTACTCCCCCATCATTTATTTAAAAATAAAACCAATAATATAACCCTTTCAATATTAATAACTAATAAAAATATTAACTCATTATAATATCCTCCTTATTATGTAATACACTCACGTTAAACTTATTTATTTTGGGGATATCCCTAATAAACACACTCTTTTTCACTTTACGACTGTCAGACTCAGAACTAGATCCCGTCTCATTTCCCTCAAACATATTCACCTCACCTTCCGAACTACTATATAATGAGTCTATACTCTTACTTTTCATTCTCCTTTCATGTCTCCTATTCTTAGAAGTCTTCTTTTTCTTCTTTTTATCCTTTTTCTCTTTCTTCCCATTCTTCTCATTTTTCTCAATCTTCCCATTCACAACCTTATTTACATCCTTCTCTCCATCCCCATCCCCTTCATCCTCAGTACATCACTTAACTCATCATCCTTGTACATCACTTTTTCCATCATCTTTGGTCATTAGCTCTCTCCTCCTGTTCACATTTATCTTAATCTTTTGTTTTACTTACATTTCACTTACATATTATTGTGAAGTAGAGGTCATCCGTATATTATGAGTCGGTTCCAGTTCATTCTCAAAAAGACCCTATCCCAAATCCCATCAGTCAAAATATTCTTATATATATGCATATCAATTTTTTTCCAGTACTGGCTCGTAGCATCGAGCGTATTTTCAGTCTTTCCCAAAATGGCGCTCTCGCTCTCCACAAGTATCGATTCTCCTCCATACGATCATCCTCATTTTACTACCTTTCATGTATTAATACTCTCACCTTCTCAATCAGGATTATCATATTCATTCTCTTATTTTCCATTTATTTTTCGCTAAAAAGCTTCCTTATACCTATCTACACCTCAAAGCTGCATAACATCTTCAATAAACGTAACCATTGTTAGTAAAACTTACTATACGGTTACTTTTCATATACTATTAACTCTCACACTACTTAAGATCATAACTATTACTAGATTTATAGCACCCCCCACTACTATATTATATATCCTTCGATTAGTATACAGCCCTCAACGTGGCGGTACCATAACTATATTAAATTATAGCAGATTTTACTAATAATAAATATAACTATAACTTACTATATTATAAATTAACTTAGAATATATTATGAAGGATGATGAGGCTGCCTTCCTATATATAAGGATATAATCATAATTTAAGGAGTGTATATTATATAACAATTAGTATAATAAACTAAGTAAATGTATTAACAAGCTTATTATACTTTATTATCACAATAATAAAAATTACCTTATATACATCACACCGAGTATAATATATGATATCACATTACTTTAGATAAATAATTTAAATTACATATCCTGTAGCGTTAAAATTAACTATTTATTTAGAAATATTTAAAGAATTTACATATATCATATATATATATACAAATGGTAGTAAAGAAGAAGTTCCATTTACATATATATTACTGACATTAATAATATATATTAACATAATTATATAACATCTAAATCCGCCACCTTATAATATTAACGAAGAGTATAAGTTTAACCATCATACTATATATATATTATGATGTACTATAATATTTATAACTACTAACTTACAATTATAGTATACTATCATGATTAATACTGGCAAGAGCTAATAAAATGAAGCCCACAATAACATTCAGGAAAGGTTTTGAAGGCTCCAGTCTACATACATTTAGTAAGATCTTTAAAAAAAATCAACATGTAAATTCAATATTAAATAAAAATTATTAAATATACGAAATTGACTGAGAGTTTTTACTTTCACCATTTATGGTACCACTTTTATTTTTCAGTTTATCACGTCTTATGGTCCCTTTGATAGAAAAAAATTATTAATATAATACGAAAAAAAAATTCCAAAATATAAATTAATATATAAATATTATCAAAAATATAGTATAATTATTGAATAATATAAATCCGTGTTTTATAAAGATATTATTAG
Organism: Trachelipus rathkii; assembly: GCA_015478945.1. Taxonomy (NCBI): domain Eukaryota; kingdom Metazoa; phylum Arthropoda; class Malacostraca; order Isopoda; family Trachelipodidae; genus Trachelipus; species Trachelipus rathkii. The sequence continues at coordinate 6,814 of JABUQX010009816.1, read as the reverse complement.
ATAGGTCTAGTAAACAATAATATTATAAATGAAACTATAGGTAATTTATCCGAACATTATTAATTTTATGTGATTTTTGAGAGTACCGCCCTTATTATGTTATGCAATAGTGATATATAGTAATCAAAATAGTGATTTATAATTTTTCGATTTTTGGACCCACATTTATTATCTAACATAGAAAAAAGTTATCCTGTCACTTATTATAGGTATCATATATATCCGTTTCGTTAGTTTTTCTCCTCTCTCTCGTCCCATGTATTTTAAAGCATTATAAATACGCATAATGGCGTAGACGTCCTCTGAACCCACATAAACCTCAAATAATATCTCTAATACGTGATCAAGCGGAAAAATTTTATTAGGATGTTTTTGTGTATTGGATATTTCGCAGTAATATACTCCTTCCCTTAATCTTCCATTTTATGGTGCTTTCTATCATGTGTTTCCAAAGCTCAATAAGATAATGTATATCTCTAGACAATGTCTCTTTAATTCTTTCTATATGCCTACATTCAATCTCTACAGTTTAACTCTCTGGTATAGGATTATTCTCATACTCTTATTAGCAAAGTCGTATCAACCAACATAATTTCATAGGTTTTATCATTACTCAATTTCATTTCAATCATAATACCCACTATATCATTAATCTAACTTCAACCTCTTGCCACATGATATCAATTGATTTTATACATTCAAGGTAGTTGTCAGAACACCATCTTTTTTAAATGGGTGTGCAAATATCTTGGAATGTACTACCTAGATTAGGTTGAGCCCGGAGGGAAAAGTTTGCCGTACTCAAACTAGTGTAGAAATACTCCCTAAAAGGAGCAATATTTCCATTTTGTCAGGGAAAACATTAGATAGCGAGCACCACCTTCCTCCACTTAAAGCCACTTATACCTGTATAGGTTAAGTGTAAGAAGTACCCCCACTGATATAAGCAACGATAAATGGAGTGCGTTGAATTGAAACAGGGTGCTGGCCCACAGAGAGTAATTGAATTATACAATAACAGCCAGCTATTTGAAAATGAAACACTGCTCATAAAAAAAATTATGAGGTCCCCAAAAAAAGCTAGGAAACGATTGTACTAATATAACTTAAAAATATAAAATTACAATTCAAGGGTACATACATTAAATATTAAAAATATTAGGTATTATTATATTAATCCTTGTTTCTTTAGAGTAATCTTAGATCTTATAATTTGTAAGTAATGTAAGTAATTTTTTTATTATATTTATTTCTATTTTTATATACTATATTTAGGTATGTGAAAAGGATGAGGTTTGACTGTTATTTAGAAAAAATTATGTTATACAGAAATAGTCAATATGTCAAGAAGAAGGAGCAAACTGTCCTGCTTTTTCAGTAGATTATGAAAATAATAGATGTTATATGTTATAGAGAAATACTCAAGAAAATACTCAAGAAATTAATAGTGCACTTGCTCCGCTACGGGGAGAAACTTACATTTATAAACTTTACTCAGATTAAATTACCAATCCATACACAAGGTGTGGAATATATACTATCCATACTCGATAGTGTGTGACAACTTAGGGCTTTCTGCGCGTTAGAGTAATTGTGTAATGACTGCATCACTTGAGGAAGCGAAATGGCAAAAAATAGCTGTGAATAGACTATGATATTATCTTAAGTTGATCCAGAAATCCCTTTCGTTTAATTATATACACCTGTGAAGTTCTTAAGGTGCTTCTAAAAACTACTCTTTCCTTCTTATTAAGATACCTCTTTCAAAAGTTTGATAAAGTGATGTAGCTATAATTTTGAGTAGAAGACTGCAATTCGCCTTGATCCTACATAATCTTTACCTCGCACGCATCACATATCTATTTTTAACCAATCTCACCGCGTTGTATTACCAATAAACCAAATATTATCATTTCTGAATGATTTTGTAACTATGAACTGCAGTTAATTTTAATATGAGGAAAACTCTCCTGTATAAGTATGTGGTATTAGGTAAGGTTAAATGTTAAACAGAAGAATAGGTGCCTCTCAGACGGTCAGTAAGTTTTTAGCATCTAGGAGAACTAGAGGGATGTACTGTGATAAACCTGTTGGTAGATGTGTGTGACATATGCTTTCTGTGAGATGTGAATCAACTAGTTCCCGATATATAACACGCTCAGAAGCATATTGCGAAATAAACGAACAAGAATACATATGATGAAATATTATATGAGAGACTGATGTCGCAGAAAGTGAGTAGAGTAGTAGTGTATAATATAGATTTCGGGGTTTGCAGGATGCATATTGATTTTTTAGAGAAATGGAGGGAGGAAAATTGGATGATTTAATTTTGGTTGTAGAGTAGAAAGGAACAAGAGCGAGATAAGAGTAATTTAGGATGAAGGCTTTGAGTATCTGTGTGGAAATGAGAATCTGTATAGTAAATAAGAAGGTTATATTCCTGAGGGGGATATTGGGAGAAAAGTGTTATTTGGGATTTAATGAATTTGAACCCGACAGAAAGGGGTGACCTCGGTAGCTCCAAAGTAGTAAATGTAAAGAAAAAAAAAGGTGAGAAAGTGGAACAGGAGGATGAGAGAGTAATGACCAAAGATGATGAAAAAAAAGTGACGGAAGTTACAAGAGTGATTATGACTGAGCTAGTGATGTGGAGCATGCAAGATTGCAAGGAGTATGGTAATTGATTAGGGAGAGTATAAGAGTACTCTCAAATAAGGCGAACATTCGACAAGGAATGAGAGGAAAAACATTTAGGGATAAAATCTAGATGGTGTAATTACAATAGAAGAGTATGAAGACTCTGCAGAAAAAGGATAAAAAGTGAAAGTAAAGAGACAAGAAGTGATTCTATCATAAGAATATGTATGAACATGAAAGGAAGAATGAAAAAGTAAGAGTATCCAGACTCGATTACCTATAGTAAGTTCGGAAGGTGAACATGTCTGTACTCTCGCTATGAGCTGCGAAAGGACGCACAGGACATACTTTTTGGTGTCTTGATTTTTAGCACAGTCGTTAAAGTGACAACAAGATGTGTGTTTATTTATGGCGCCGGGCTATTATCACACAAATAAATAGAGTTAACGTGATATGGTTTGACACAGAAGAGAGGTGATGCGTTTTCTTACGCGGAATTATAGAGAGAAGGTTATAATGTTTACGGAAGAAGTTTGATGACAATAAGGATTATTGTTGTCGTGATAAGATGTTCTTCTCAGAGATATAAGGGCGTAATTTTCCTACGTGGATGGGTGTACGGTAAATAGTGGTATTACTTTGTTATTAAGGCTGTCTGTCGTGTGGAGTGTGAACCAAAGTGATGAGTGATGAAAAAAGAGGGAATAGATAGAACCAAGGTTGTTGAAAGTGAAATGGGGTGAGTGAATTTAGTAATTACAGAGGCAAAAAGTGTGGTAATGATTTGCCCCAACCCAACAGCAATAAGAGCAATGGGAATAAGAATAATCAGAGTTGATTTTTCTCCGATATGTATGCGCACGACTGGGAAACCCCTGTGCATATTTTGCATGAAAGAAAGACTTCTGGATTATGCTGATGTGCGATGGGAGAACTAAGAAATAGATTGTTATAACAGCAAGTTTTTGAGAAGAATATCAAGTTCCAACCATGACGGGACGCGGCTTTCCAGCCTGATGATAAAATTCTATGCTATATAAATTTGCGTAGGAAAGAAGGAACGTGAGATGGGCGGGAGAGAGAGCGATTGACCTTGGAGTAGGAAAGTGCATATTAAGAAAAAGAGAAAAAGTAGATGTTTGGGAAATCTGTAGAAGATAGGGGATAATAATTTTACGTGTAAAAAAAAATGTTTCAACAAAGATGCCTGCGAGGAGAGCGAAATTAAGTTTGGACAGAGATTTCAGAACTGCCATTTTGCTCACTTTCAAACTTCTTTCTTAATGAACAGAGGACCAGTGACGGCTCAAAGAGGCAGGGAAGAGATTTTATTAGAGTGGTAGGGAAGAGGATATGCGCAGCGAGCTGAATAAGAGCGCTCCTTCCACCCCACCACCCCTAGGCAGTATAGATCGTATGGTTTTTATATAGTATGGACGCCTACGACTGAAAGCTAACCCCTATGACTAGTTTAATGTTGTGTCTAAGTTTTATGGATATTATTAATTTGTTACTTCCGTTGTTATTTTGAGCTGTACATATAGAAAAGAGCACTATTGCTCGAGAAATGCAGGAGTTTATGTAAGTTGAAAGCTAAATTTTGAATGGCTACGGGTTAATTTTGCGTTTGCTAGGTCTAGATCTAAAGTTTGGTGATGGGATATGGTGGAATGTGAGAGGACATGATTTATGGTTTAATTAACCCAAGGGTTCAAGGTTTATAATCAGTGGAGATCAGTGGTAAAGCTCAGAAAAGTGTGAGTGCCGAATAGGTATGTGAAGGGCTTTCGTATTATGAGTGAGAAAGATGAGGTCATATGATATCTGTGGAATGTAGTTAGTTATGTGTGGAACCTTCGGTGCAATATGTTGGGTTAGCTGTGGGCCAAGTTGGTGACCATTTGGCCATGAATTGTACAGACCCGCAAAGGACTGGGTGTAGGAGATTTCGGAGCGTGTGGATCATTAGTGTGCGTGTATATTGCTCACACATATTGGGCACACACACACAAGTCACAAACGAGCGACACATCAGGAGAACCTGGTTATATGTGGAACTGGTATCGATTGGATAGGCATTTTTCTATTAGAATGATGGTAGTTGATCCCCTAGAGATTAATATACTTGTTAACGATCAAATTGTAGGAGAAAAGTAATTTTAGTAAGAGGCAATGTGGCATGGATAATGTATGTTAGGAGTGTGAGTAGCAACCCAGGAAGGAGTAACAGGTCAGATTTAATCCTGGTAAGATATAGATATTTATATTCATGTGCTATGTTTAATATAGGTACTTAGTTAGTTGAGTCCTTGGATTCAATTTCCGAGGTAGTGGTCAGGCTTATTAGTGTGATTAGGTATTATGATCTATAGAGAATAGTAAAATGTTATGATAGTGAGGCTAAGTATAATTTAGAACTAACGGTACAGATTAGATTCAAGGACTACATATGTGGTAAATCACCTCCGGGAAAACGGGTTCGACCTTCCTGAGGATGTGTATGTCAACTGTATTAAAGATGAACCCTCAGGTGAATAAAGAGTGTTTTATGTCTCTCACAGAATAGGGGATGTAAGGTGACGACTGATAATTTTCAGATTCAAGTAGTCCTTTTAAGTGAATGAATGTTAATGACTACTTTAAAGTTTATATTATGTTGTAGATTAATGATTATTAGTATAACTTTTGGTCACTTGATGAAGTCCATACTGTGGAGTATGTATTGGATTAGTGTAGTGTATAAAAGTGAGTCAATTTTACGATAGATGCATAATATAAGGGAAGATCAAGAAAAGAGTCATAGTAGTATGAGTAGGTTCAATTAATTAAAGTAGATTAAAACTTTAGTAAATGTATTATTATATAGTACCGGTTATATTAAGAAGTGATTAAATTTAGAGAGATGAGCATATAGGATATGTAATAGGCATGGAGGAAAGTGAGTTTTATGTGATTGATAGTATGAGTGAATGACGTATAAAGTATATAGTTAATGATGTTGATATTATTGGATTGGAGTAATAGTTATTTATCTGAATAGTTGTCAAAAGGTGAATGTATATTTCGATCCTGATCCGGCAAGGATTATAGAGAAAGAAGGTGAATCCAACCTGGTGGGATAATGTCTAGAGATGTTATAGGAATGATTTTAGGTAGAATTTTTGAGGTATGTAAAATTGGTTAAAGGCGTGGAAGTGTTTGTATACTCAGCTTTATTAGAGTATTTAAGTAGGTTCCTTTAGATAGATAGTCAGAGTATTATACCTATTTGTAGATTATAGTATATTTATAAAGTGTGAAAAGTATAGGATTAGGTGAATTACGTAATACAGTGGGTGTGGATTAGAAATCCAGAATATAAGCTTAATGTTTCTGGTTAGGAATACGAAACTCAGAAAATATAGATAGGTTATGATGTCAGATAGTACTTATAATTAGTGATGAAAAGAGAGATTGCTTTCAATTGTCTTTGATTAACTGGATGAAATATTCCAAATAGACCTCTTCCTTAGGAGTATGAATCCTCGGGTAATGGGTATGCAGCAAGGTTGCCATATTGATGTGATAAAGAGAGAGTTGTAGATTTAGGTATTATAAGAGAGTATTTGTTAGTTGATATATAGTTGGTTAATGAGTTTCGAGATTCTGTTTCTTTGAGATTAAGAGAAATTACGATACAAGAGAGTAAAGATATGTAAATGAGCTTGAGTATTTGCTGGTATATAGAAGATATTATTATGATAGCAAAGAAGGATTGGGTTATGTATCGAAGTGTAATTGGTGTTGGTTGATAATTTAGGCAACAGCTTTAAAATCAAGCTCATCAACCTTTAGCGCGGAAGGTAATGTGGTATAGACCCATAGGAGGAGACAAAAAGGTTTACGGAAATGTTTATTATCTAAGTCGTGCAAAGCAAGGAAAAAAGTACAGCTGAATGTCTGCACTATTGGGTTGTAGACTGATATCTAAGACTTTTGGTTAGGGGGTGAATCGTCAAATGTAGTCCTCTGCAGGGAGTATATACAGACAGTACGCGCTCGTTATACAGGAGAACACGCATTTACCCGCCAAACTTAAGGCCGAATAAATAAGGAGGGGTAATACGCAGCGACACTCATAGTCACCTTTCTCCCCCCCACGTTGCGAATGAGATGAAGAGCTAGTGTCTGTATA
>JABUQX010009815.1:40000-45000 GCA_015478945.1 Trachelipus rathkii | reverse complement strand
AAAACAGATAATGGTGCAAATTTTTGTGCAGGATTTCGGGTGAATGCTCATGCAGAATTGGGTGACGAAGAGGATGAAGAACAGGTACCGATTGCAGAGATAGTGGTTACGCCTGAAGAGATGGAGCAAATTAGTGACACAGAGGTTCTGCAGACAAAACCTCTCCAGCTAGAAAATTGCTTGAAGAAACATTATGCACAGCCTAAATTAAACACGCAGTTGCATTTCCTACACATTAAACATGTTCACACTAAGAATGTTTCAAATGTTCCTCGCTGGGTCCTCTCGTACCAAAGATCTATTTAATAAGACACTACAAAGCACAGGAAATTGTGGGAATGCCCCAAAACAGGAAAACTAAATGCTGTTAGAATTAAAGAAAAGTTGGGAACAAGCTTAAACACCAAGGTGTACTAGCTGGAGCTCCATTACTCGGATTCTATAAAATATTTGGCTTAAGAACCTTGATGGTGCTGACACATATCAACAACATTTGTATGGACCAAAAGCCTTGTCTTCCAGTACTTAATAAAAGTGATAAGGAGGTAATTGCGGAGTACATCGAAATAGTAACGCCTATTGCTGTTAGGCTTGATATGGTGCAGGAAGAGAAGAATGCGTACGCGGAGTCCTATTGCCTAATTTCTTACTCCTCAAGGACAAGATCGGGAAAATGCAATGAGAGGTGGAAAAATTTAACTATGCCAAAAACATAGTCAACTACTTGCTAAAGCAACCAAAGGCAAATAAAGGGAAAGAAAAGGGGCTTTGAACCGAGGATCAGCAGTATCTTTGATGATTTTGATTTGCTTATGGCAACAGCCCTTCATCTTCACTTCAAACTCGGAGTGGTACGTAGGTTAAATGAGGTGAAGTACCAAGCTGCCAAGAGCAGGATACTGAAGAAAATAAAGTGTAATATTGCATCAAATCTTACTCGTCCACATTAAGGCACTGAAGGTGATGGGACTGAGTCTGAAAGTGACCCATTTATGGTGAGTTATTTTTATAATTTGGATCAAACTTTAAGCATCTCTTGTATTATATATATATATATATATATATATATATATATATATATATATATATATATATATATAATATATATATATATATATATATATATATATATATATTATATATATATATATATATATATATATATATATATATATATATATATATATATATATATTTATAATATATATATATATATATTCACAATACACTGACATAATGTTCAAATGAAACTTAAAAAAGATTTGAGTTCTTGATACCATTTCTAAATATTTCAGGAACTGAAGTGTCCATATATCCAGCAAACACCTCTGGAGGAGAAGTTGGGACAAATCTTGGATAGCTGGACTGCAGTAAATGTTCACCACAGTACCCTTCTCACAAGGAACCTCTTTTCGTGTGAATACCAGGAGGTCTGGGTGGACTTGTTTATTAAGTATAATACCCTATTACCCAGCTCAGTGGCCGTGGAGAGTTTGTTTAGTCAGGGCTTTGACATTCTAAGAGCAAAGTGGGCAGCCATGGCATCCAGCAATTTTGAAAAAAATCTTTATGAAAGAGAATATGACCCTATTCAGAATGCAAGAGGAGAGCGAGGAGGAAGATCACAGATAATTGAATAAGATTAAAATCTTTCTCATTTTTTTTTATATATTGTAGCTTTCAATTAAAATTTAAAAAAATTCATCTTTAAATATTTGCGCTTTATTTTTTATATTTTTTTTGCGCTCCTAAAATTGTGCTTTTAAAAAAAATTTGATTTGCGGACATGTGCGCTTTGCGCATGCGGACTAATTTTTTTGAAAAATTGTGCGCTTTTGCGCTTGCGGACTAAGTTTTCCCATTTTGCGCTTTTGCGTTTGCGCTCTAAAGTTTAAAATTTGCGCGCCCACCTCTGATATATAATATATATATATATATATATATATATATATATATATATATATATATATATATATATATATATATATATATATAATATATATTATATATATATTTTTTTTATATATATATTTTATATATATATATTATATATATATATATATATATATATACTATACATACATATATATATATATATATACATATATAATATATATATATGTAGCCCTCATAGTATAGTATTAATTGTATAATATTGTGGTGTTTAGATAATACTTTTTAAAAGTGTTTATAAAATATATGTTAACCTATTTCATTTAGAGAAAATCAAATTAAAGAAAACGAATTGTAAGAATGTCATTTTTATCGATTTTATTTTTTAGAATATAGAATATATTTGTTTTTAACTTCTATTATTTAGTTTTTTTTGTAGTAATGTGTTATTGTATGGCGCTTTTGAGATATAATGATTGTTTATATTGTGTAGAATTTTATTTTTTAGACATATTGTGAAATCCATATTTTTGGCCGTTCTCTTTTTTTTTGGCGGGCTTTTTAAAATAAGGTTGATGTTTCGTTTGTAAAGGGAAAACTTAACTCGGTTGCAGGTCAGCGAGAAAAATTAATATGTATTAGAAATTAATGTACTTGATAGGAAGGCATCGACCTTGTTAAATATATTCTGAATGTAAATTTAATAAAATAATCAAAACCTAAAGCTGTTTTAACACCTTAGTATTAAAGAGATAACTATAAATGGGTTATAACTACCTCTGTTGATGGTTCATTAGTCTCGAAGTACCAATCAAAGCGTAACCATATAGCCTCTTGTTGGTGAAGAAGGCGGCTTCAACAGTGGAAGGTCGAATTACGACTACCTGTATGTACTTACGCCCCTCAATAGCTGCTCATAGACGTCGTTGACATTATCTCTTCTGCATAATTCGATGCTCAAACGTGCACTCCGCTGAAGAAAGCAGTCAATATCATCTGCTAGAATAGTAGGAAGGACTTATTCAACGAGTTTATGTCCAAACAAGCTTACAGTGGCAAGCCTTCCTTTCATCTACGAGAAATGCTTTGTAATGGTGCCAAATTGATAATTGGGTCAGACATAATTCGGATGCAGTTCTTGAAGACTCTTCCAATCAACATTCGACCAACTATGGTTTCGCAGACAACACTTACCCTTGAGCAACTTGGTGAACTAGCCAATGATCTAGTTGTACAGGTATCGTCCACTCTTGCCATGGCCGTGTCAACAGCTACGACTACAAGAGCAACTACATCAGCAGCAGCAGCAGCCACAACAACATCGGCAACAGGAGCACCTGCAGGACTTTGTCCATACAGTCAAAACCAAACCAAAGACCCTACGCTTGCAGTGCACATATTTACTTCACTCAACAGGCAAGAACATGCAGACTTTGGTGCAAGTTGCCTGACAAATCTAATGTATAGGTGCAACCCTCGTATCGCCTCTCTTCTAGATCTTCTTCTCTCGTACCAACGGAAAACTAGAATAGCGAACTGATTGTTGTGGCATAGTTAACTAGCAACTTACTATCAATGTCACAGTATTTGGCGCAGATACTATTTCTTTTGGGGACCGGCGCTTCTTCGATGGTAACCAACATATCATTATTTGCAACGAATGTCAATTGTTCCGCATCCAATGTTTCACCTATCAAGTATCATGGTGAAATAGTGTTATATATATCTATACGACAAGCTTTGTCAATAATTTAATTGACTTTCATAGAGCTTGATATCGCAATGCCAATCTTGGGTATGGATTTTTTACACCATTACAACTAATTATCAATTGTCGAAGAAAACTGTACAAGACAAAATACGTCTCTTCTAGCGCCTCTTCAAAAGTCTTTTCTGAGGAAGGTCCCTGCATTTGCAAATTCAACCTAACATTGAATGGACTCCAATATCTCAAATTTGCTTTAGGAGTTTCCGCTGAACTTCATCTATTGACTTGAGAACATCAAGTTAAACCAAGACATGTTCACACATTAGAGACTGGTGATTCTCCTTCAGTATTTGAAAGCCTCTTCTATTCCAGAAAGATAAATTCAAAAGCAGCCAAAAGCTGAATCGGACACTCTCTTGAAGATGAATTATTAGACATCCAAGTCTTCCTGGGTTTTCTGTTCATTCTGGTGAATAAAAAAAAACCAAGAACTTGGACTGCTTGTGGTGATTACAGATCTTTGAATGTTATAACTAAAAGAGATGGGTATCCACTTCCTCACATTCAAAGTCTCTCACAAAGTCTACATGGGATCAACAATCTTCAGCAAAATAGACCTTCAGAGGGCATATCACCAAATTCCAATACGACCGGAAAACATTGAAAAGACTGCAATAACAACTCCTTTTGGCCTTTTTTAAAATGTTTCTATGCCATTTGCTTTGAAAAATGCTGGGCCTACTTTTCAAAGAATACTTCAGTTTGTTTACATATATCTAGATGACTTGGTAAATTTTTTCATCAACTCCAGAACAGTATGAAGAACATCTCATGACAGTTTTCAAGATTCTTCAAGAAAATTCTTTCAAAATCTCCTTAGAAAAATGTGAAATCTTCAAGTCATCTCTCAACTATTTGGGATATCATATTTCGGCAGAGGGAATTTCTTCTTCAGAAAAAACGTCCGAAATTTCCAAGTACCCTCTTCCTCGAGATTCATCAGCTTTTCAAAGATTCTTGGGAATGATTGGATACTACCGACGTTTCATCCCTTTTGCAAAACTCATCTTTCCTTTATCAGAAAAAGAAAAAAAAACACACCAAAAGATTAAGTCTCTTACGTGGACCACAGAAGAAGAAGCCTTCATTGTAATCAATAATCAACTCAAAAACGCATGTTTTTGATTCGCTTGGATATTCGACTGCTTTAAATGATAGTGGCCTGACTTATATAGGAGCAGTCCTTCATCAGATTTCTATAGCAAAAGACTATCAGAACAGCAACTTAAATATTCAGCTCTTGACAGTGAATTTCTAGCAGCCTACTATTCTATTCTTCATTTCAAGCATATGTTAGAAGAAATTTTTTTTATCTTGTGCACTGACCACAAACCCCTCG